>VMDO01010489.1:0-71369 GCA_007922755.1 Pedetes capensis | reverse complement strand
GTATTTTCAGTGGCATCATATGGTTGTGAAAGCTGGACATTGAACAAGAGAGACAGAAAAAGAATTGATGCTTTTGAATTGTGGTGCTGGAGATGTCTATTGAATATACCATGGACTGCCAAAAGAACCAACAGATCTGTCCTAGAAGAGGTACAACCAGAGTGCTCCTTGGAAGCAAAAATGGCCAAACTGCATCTTATATATTTTGGACATGTAGTGAGGGGAGAACAATCCCTGGAGAAGGACATCATGTTTGGGAGAGTGGCAGGTCAACGGAAAAGAGGAAAACCCTCCACCAGATGGATTAACACAGTGTCTGCAACAATGGGCTTAAACATAAATAAGATGGTTTGCCTGGCACAGAATCGGCAAGTGTTTTGATCTGCTGTACGTAGGGTCGCTATGAGTTGGACTCGACTGGACGGCACCTAACAACAACAAAGCCTCCAAACTCAAGAGTAGTGTTGCTGGCAAGTTTATTATAGGATATTTTTCCAAGTGTTCTATTTCCTATTAGTTGTTGCTAGTTTATTACCATGATTAATTTACATCTTAAACTTTATTACATCTATGAGTGCATAGGGAAACCATAGAATAGGTAGGGTTCTGTACCAGTTGAACTTTCAGGTGGACACAAGGCTTCTTAGACTGGATCACCCTTAAATATGAAGAGACTATTGTGTGATGAAGGAAGGAAGAAAAGAAGAAAAGAAGTAGAAGGAAGAGGAAGGGAAGGAGATGAAGATGAAAAATAAAGAAAAACAAAATTCTTGGATGCTGGGAGCCAAGACCATGAGTCACTTTTTGCAAGACACCCTGATGAAAAGGTGCAGGGTGTGGTGAAAATAGCAGATGTTGAGCCACAGGGCATTGTGACCTTTGAATTGACATTACCATCTGAAAGCGGTTGTCAGGGTTACAGGAAGAACTGAAGAAGCCCCTGGCCCTTGTGACATTTTTGCCCCTTCCCTCCCCCTCTATGTGTATTTAAGCTACAGCAAAAAATTAAAGACTTTGGAGCTTGATCAGACAGCCTGTCTTGCTCTCATCCTTTGTGTCTCTTGTCTCTCTCTCGTTCATTCGACCCTAGTCTAGGTCCCTGTTGAACAGCCCTGCGGCCAGGGCACTTGGATGCATAATTTGTGATAGCTGTTGCCATATGGAAAGTCTTTCCTGAAAGTCGTTAGGATATTTATGATTTTTAAATCCTAATTTCTAAGAAAAACTAAGATAAAGAATTTGAAGACATTATTATAATATTCAACAATTTAATTATATATTATGCAATAGTTGAATAATATGCAAATTACAAATTATAATTCTTCCACAAGAATTAAACAACCAAATAAGAGGTATTACTGGGTGAAGGAGTATGATAAATTTCAAGTCTGAAGCAAGCATATAAAACATGAATTTATTTATACAATCAATGTTTCCACTATCAACTTTGATACTAGCACTAGACATATGTAAAGAATTTTGCTTTCTTCCTCACCTGTTTTACCTCCATATTCCATAATTCATTAATTTTTAAACATTTTCAACATATTTTTAAACATATTTAACATAATAACATATTTAAATATATTTAACATAAACATATTTAAACAGAATTTTAAACATATTTTTAAACATTTTCCATATTTTTCTCTTTTTTGTTCAAAGCCAGTGTAATATTCTCTCATCACAGACATAGAACTAAGGATTTAATCTTTTGAAGTTTTAACCTTTAATTCTGATTTCTTAATTCCAAAATGATTTTCTGGAAGTATAGATACAATTTATATCACACTTTTTTATTAAAGTATAAACGGTCCTTACTTGATTATTACAGATTCTACAACTTCTCACCAAATATTCCCATTTCCCTTCCCATGGAATCCTTTCCTTCAGCAAACAAATAATAAACAGGATATACTGTGGCAACTAAATGTGAGCAGAGTGTCACATGTCACTCTGATGAAGTATATTCAGAAAGGACACCATCATGTATACTTGGAGTGAGCCAGACAGATGTTATTTCACGGGCCTGGGTTCCATTGTAAAAACGACAATGGATCCAGTTTTTTGAATGGCTTCAAATGAATGTTTTGTAGGAGGACAGACAACATCTATAATCATACACACTGAAACCAGAGTGTTGTTTTCTGTGACAACCTAATCTATCTTATCTCATCTGCTAGTCAGATACAGTACTCATCGCTTGCATGATTATTAAAACTCCAGTGGATTCACATATTTGATCATTTATTCTCTGATTCCTACCAATATTTTCAACTTCATGCCTAAAAGTCTTTCCCTGTAACCTTCCATTCTCAATAGCATTTCCAGTCCATAATGCTTTCCTTGTATTTATACCTGACTTTAGACCTGTCTTGCCGGGGTTTGGCTCAGTTGGTATAGTGCTGCTCCTTAATATTTGAGGACCAAGGTTCCGTCCCCAGCATTACACAAATATGAGAAGGATGTAGCAATCCACTCTTAAAGCAATCCTGAAACAATCAACCACTGAAAACCCTATGAGGATTGCTATGAGTCAAAACCAAATCGACACCCCTAATTTAACAATTAGACCTGACCTGTCTTAGCACTTTCCTAAGATACTCATGTCACACAACACCATCTCCACTGTGAAGGCTTTCTTGAAGCATCTAACCCATACTATTACCAATCCTGTTGTTTCAAAAGGACTCATTCTCACTGCAAATACTTTTTAGGATGTTGTTGTCATTGTTAGGTGCCATGAAGTCTGATGCATAGTGACCCTATGCACACTCCTATTATAATATCTATGGGATATTTATATTATTGATTTTATGTATTGCAGCTTGTGAAGACAACTCATTTAATTCACCTTTGCATAATCTGTGCTTCTATGTTGTCTAACAACAACAACAACAACAACAACAACATAGGGTGTAGCTCTTCAATAAACCTTATTCAGTATATAATTAATCAGTAAACAATGGATTTAGAAGTTAAATACTAATCTTTATTAATAATAAACTTTCAAAAGTATAAAAATGCTTTAGCAGTTATGGATATTGACTATAGAAAATATTGTAAGATTTAAAATTGCTTATCCTACTTCTTAAGAAAACAAGATATGATAAGTCTACCATTTTTCTTTATAACATTCACAGTAGATGAAGTGAGCTGACATGCCATCATTTAAGCTTTATTCAGCAAGGACCATTCATCCACAAATGCAAAATCTTTTCAGTAGTTAGGAATTTTATCACTGAAATGAGGAGTCTTGATATCTATTTATCTTTACTATCTTGTCACAAAATTTGTGAGCTCTGTAGTTAATGAACTGGAATCCCCTTTTCAGCATTCTAAAATTCTGTCTTTCTTGCCCATCTTCCCTGCATACTTTTCTTTTTGGTGTTATAGTACAATTCTGTACAGTAGTCTGCACTTAATCTCCATATCTCATCTTCCCAATTCATCTTGTTGGAAAGAATTCAACATCCTACAATTTTACCCTCCATTGAGCTAGAATAATTTGTACATTTAGACTATTCAAAGACATTAACAGGATTTTGTTTTCTACTAGCATTTAATTCTACTATAATCCACTGTCAAATGCATTAAATAACAGTACTGTAGATCTCTCAATGGCAAAGCAAACTGGAAAAGAATAGCAAGTGTTTAGAAATACTTTTGCAAACCACTGTAATAAGCATATCATTATTATTGAGCCATCACAGGTACAATCTATTTCATAAGAAATTGAAATCAGTTGTTCTTATAACAGCCTTTGCTGTACTACACAATTCTAGTTTCACCCTCTCATAAAAGAAAAGTTAGACAGGATGCTTAAGCTTTGCAATAGATTTTATTTTTCCTTGCAGTACTGGAAATTGAACTCAAGGCCTCATCCTCATGTATGCTAAGCAAGCACTCTACCACCAAACTGTACCCCAGCCCATTTTTTGCATTTTCATTTGGAAACAAAGTCTCTCTAATTTGTCCAGGCTAGCCTTGAAGTCACTTTGTAGTCCAGCCAGGCATTGCAATTCCAATCCTTCTGCCTCAACCCCCTAAATAGCTGGTATTAGAGGCCAGCAGCACATAGCCTTGTTACATTTTTTCTCCATATATGATCATCAGGAATTCCAATGTAGAAGAGTATAAAGGATATCTGTATTCTTCTTATAACTTAGTTTTATATGATATCAATAACTTATAAAAAGGGACACCACCAATATTTTTTTCTTTGTTATATGTGTGTACCATTTTCCTATTGAATTATGTAGTTTATTTCTCTTCTTTACGAGTCTCTGTTGGCTGTGTGATTGTTATGAGCAGTAGAAGAAGAAAGAAGCATTGTTCTGAGACTTCTGAATCCAGGCCTTTAGAGATCTGGCAGTGTTTTCTTCCTTTTACTTACTGTTAGT
Source organism: Pedetes capensis (assembly GCA_007922755.1). Classification (NCBI taxonomy): domain Eukaryota; kingdom Metazoa; phylum Chordata; class Mammalia; order Rodentia; family Pedetidae; genus Pedetes; species Pedetes capensis. Next base: position 66,966 of record VMDO01010489.1, on the reverse strand, counting down.
TTTTTATTACTGTGATGAATAGCTTAAAAAAACAATTTAAAGGAATAAAGACTCATCTTTATCTCACAGGTTCAGAGGTTCTGTTCCATTGTTGCTTAGCCTCATCCCTGTGGGCCTGTGGTAAGAAAGAACATCTTGGCGGACAGGGTGTCATGGAGCAGAGGTGCTCATCTTATGGTAGATGCAGAGATAGAAAGACAGGAATGGGCCAGGGCAAGATACACTCTTCAAAGATGTGCTCCCTGTGACCTACTTCCGCCAGCAAGGCCCCTAATCCTGATGTTGTGTTAGGTGCCGTCAAGTCGGTATCGGACTCATAGCGACCCTCATAGGGTTTTCAATGGCTGAGTGTTTCGGGATTGCCTTGGGAGTGGATTGCCAGGCCCTTCTCCCATTTTTGTGGTGCTGGGAATCGAACTCGGGACCTCAGAGACTGCAGTGTGGCACTCTACCAATTGAGCTAACTCCCAGCCCCCCTAATCCTGATAGCCTATCAATAAGGGTTGTGCTCACCTTTTGGCTAAACCACTATATTCATAATACTCTATGCTATCCAGATGCCAAGCTGTGAAGCCAACATTCATTCACAATCACCTAAGTCCCCAGGCCTAAAGGCCTAGCAGAGCTCCAAGCTAATATAGTTGAAGACAGCACACACTGTGAGTGAGACCTTTGTAGACTTTCTATAGATTCCATTTTGACAACAAATACTGAATATAAGTAATAGGTCAACTACTGAGTTATGTGAAATAAGGTTTTGTTTTAAGTCTCAAAGATTTAGAATGTTATATTATGCAACAAAGGTAATTTAAACACTTCTCCTTGGTGGATTTACTTGAAGTTAAATAGCCAACCATTCCAAAAAAACAATAAATCTACAGTTGCGAAGCAAGGAGACCTAGAGCCAGCTTGAATTTGAACCAGGAAAGACGTGACTATCTTCATTACCCTAGCCAAGCTACTTTGTTGTTGTTAGGTGCCGTGGAGTCGGTATCTGACTCATAGCGACCCTCATAGGGTTTTCAATGGCTGAGTGCTTCAGGATTGCCCTGGAAGTGGATTGCCAGGCCCTTCTCCCATTTTTGCGGTGCTGGGAATTGAACTTGGGGCCTCAGAGACAGCAGCGCAGTGCTCTACCCACTGAACTAAATCCCAGCCCAAGCTACTTTGTTAGGTTCCATGTATTTCACTTTTTCCCCCATTCAAAACATATACACCACAATAATTGCTATATTTTACAGTGGTTGCCAGGGCCTGTGCAGGTGAATACAGGAGTAATGTTTAGAATAGTGCCTTGCACCTAGTAAATACTTTATTATATTAACTATCATAAATATTGGATGAAGATTTTAGTCATTAAACTGCTATTAAATAGCTTTTGTAACCTAACCCTTTTACTCTTTGGGAGCTTTTTCTTTTTATGCTATTCTTGCATCACACCATTCTTATGTCTAAAATAATCAGATAGGCGTGGATCTCTGCTTCTACAATATTATTGTGAATCTTTTCCTCTATCTTTTCTAGATTGTATTCATTCTTCAAATGCTAGAATAGTTACTTTTCACTACTGTTTTCTCAATAATCTCATAGACAGCATATATTTACTTACCAAATATTTAATCAGTAGGTCCTTGTGACTGGCTTTGCAGATGGAATAATGAAGAACACAGGCAGACCATTGCCCCATCATGACTTTTGACCTTGCAGCGGCAATCTTTAAGCAACCTGGTCTATCTTTAACTCATTTTTATAGATTTTGCCCCTTATTCTTTTTTCTATTTGATAAAATCATCCATTCAATTCTGAACTTATTTAGCAAACATTTATTTATAATAAATAATAGAATTTGTATAATATACTTAAACACCTGCAATCTGATTCCATATATTTTATCTCAGGTTATAATAAAAAATCCCATTAGCTTCAGCACTGTTTTCTAAATATAGTAAGCAATGAAACTAAGAGAGAGGGACCAAAATATATTAAGCCCTATGTTGCCAAGCAAGTATCCCACTAAGTAGAAAAGCAAATCTAAGTTTCCAGTCTGTGAAGCCCATGAGCTCTCTAATTCAGTTAAATGAATTAGTGAGTCCCTATGTTATAGATCTTAAGAGAGAATTCAAAACACATAACATAAATACCTGATCTCTAACAGGAGAGCTATGGTGGAGAATGGACTGGGTATATAGAATAGTAACTGTATAACTTACTTGCCCATTTTTTTAAAAAAAGCATAATTCCACTACATTTATACTTATGAGAAGCAAATAAGTTAGAAGAAAGGTAGAATCCTGTCATTATTTTGTCCTTATTATATAAAGTAGACAGAATAGTTGTTTATGGATACACTAGAACATTCAATAAACTTTATTATTATAAATAGATTCTCTAACACATTGGAATAAATCTTCCCTTAGAGAGAGTATCTGGAAGATATTCTTAAGAATAGTAATGAGTAATTAATGACAAACTCATTACATTGCAGTAGTTAAAATTTCATACTCTAACTTCATGATGGTAGACAAGATTTATTGAGAAATGTGTAGTTCATCTACCTAAAAGCTATTTGTCTTTGGATAAATTATGAATCCCTTTGCTCCTTATATTTCTCACTTATACTGTGGAGATTAAAACTACTTACCTTAAAGGGTTGTTGTGATACTTAAAAGTGTTATTGTACCTAAAAGACTTGGTAGAGTGCCTACATATTATAGATTCTCAATAAATATTTTCTATTAGTAGTTGGGGCTGGGATATAGCTCAGTTGGTAGAGCACCACTCTGCAGTCTCTGAGGTCTGGAGTTCCATTCCTAGCACTGCAAATTGGGAGAAGGACATGGCAATCCATTCTCAAGGCAATCCTGAAACACTCAGCCATTGAAAACCCTAAAAGTGTCACTATGAGTCAGAGACAACACTATGGCACACAACAACAATAACAACAACAACAACAACAACAACGTTAGTAGCTAGTTTAGTAATACATAATTCGAATGAACCTTAATAATCAGATAATTCAATTATGTAACTACTAAGGAAATTGAAATACTCAATTCACATGATACTCTTGACAGAGAAAGCATTCCATTCACTCAGTCATCTTCTCTAAATATTTATGACTATCTTCAGATGTGACACCTAGATTTTCCTATTCTATATTTATGCTCAAGTTAAATTGATCAAAACGAATCCTTTAAAGCACACCAGGAAGTGATCACTGAGATAGCCATTCCTCTCAGGACAACTCTGGGTCAGATCATAGAGCCTTTTATGAATTGCCCTGTTCCCTCTCAACTTTACCCCATCACATATATCAGGAACATTCTGTTCCAACATCCGTGACTAATATGATAAATACTATAACAGCTTATCATAAATAAACAGCTTTTTGTGTACATCTTAAATGTCAGAATGCGTGCTAAGTTTATTTCATGTGATCTACGGAACCACAGTATAAAGTAGGTACTATTATGGTTATTCTACAAAATGGAGAAATGAAACTTAAAACTATTAAGGAACTTGCTTCAGTAGGTGGTACAATAAAGCTTTAAATGCAGTCCACAGCCTCCTGGATACCAGATATGCTACTCTCTCACTTCTGGTTTAGATTATATTACATTCATTTTTTTTTTCTTTTTTTTTTTCCCTTTCTTTTTTGTTTTAGTTCAAAACGGTGCTTCCTTCAGGAAGCAGTTAAATTCTATCTCTTTGAAAAATCCCTCTTTTATTGCTGCAGAAAACAGTGATCAATCCTATTTAGATCCTCTTAATGTTTATAACCTCTAATATGCTTGCAGCAATGATTTTAGTTGCCAATTACATTATTATTTGCTCTTTAGTGCAATTCAACTTTGTGTTTTCCAAGAGTCTTAACAGACAATCTCCTTTTTGAAATTACCTCCAAATTATGTTTATACAATTTTTTGGATCATGAACTCGTTAGAGAGAGGAAGTACAGAAAGTTCCTAGGAGACACTGGATGAGCATTGAGAGCAACTTTAAGTAGGTACAGGAGTCTCTTTGGAAATGATGGAAATGACATGGAATTACGTGGGAGTGTTGGTTGCATAGCATAGTGAACATACTAAAAGCCACTAATGTGTACACTTTAAAATAGCGAATTTTATGCTAGGAGTGTTATATTTCATTAAAAATTATATTTACTATGCAGCCATGGAAAACATACTACTATTAAGAGGATTAAAATATAATTTCAAACTAAAAATAGTAACTAGCCTGTACTGTATATTCCATGTTTGTTATTAGTAAAAATAAAAAGCAAATAAATTCAATTTGACAGGAGAGAGTGACAGAGGCAGATGCAAATTCTAGTGGTGTATACACATTAGAACAAATTAGAAAGGATTACTTGAGTAGATACAGTTATATATGATTTTCCAGTTGCTTTTAGACTTCCCTCGTTCCCTAACATGTTCCTACAATGGTGAAGAATTCAATTTGTAAAAGGAAAAGTGAGTATTTATGATGACCATGGGTGTATACTAGAAGATAGTATATAAAGATCACAATAATTCATGTGGTTGTCTGTGTGTATGTGTGTGTGGGGGGGTGAGAGGGAGAGAGAGAGAGAGGAGAAATAAAGCACTGTGAGGAAAAGGAGGAGGGGGAACAGGAAGAAGAGGAGAAAGAGAAAGGGAAAAAAGTCTCCAAATAGGCTAACATAGTCTTAATACATCTTAACCGTGGTTATAGATCTTCTAAATGGTCCCCATAGCACAAGAAAATCAACAGAGCCCTAGCTTCGCATTCCAGGGCATCACCCACTCCTGTGAGCTGCTATTAAATTTGTCCTGGTTATTTCCAGGAGTTCGATCACCATGTAGTCCTGGGAATCGAAGAGGGAAGTTGAAGCTCATAAACGTTTGTACAGTCATAATAAGTTTTTTGAATTAAAGAAAAAAGTTTAGAGTGTTTTATTCATCCAGTGTGATTTGGCGAATTCTTGGCATAGCGAAAGTTTTGTCTGCTAATGAGGCCAGGATTGTCTGACAACCAAAGTATATATTAAGACAAGGAAGTTAGAGTTCCTTTCAAACTCAGATGGGCACATTTATCATTTGAGAAGAATAAGAACTAGCAAGTAATGGCAAGTAGATTGGCTGTAAATTTCCCATTCTGGAAGCTTCATTTACAGATAGATGACCTAAGTATTATTTTTGTAATCCAAGGCAGAATATTCCTAACAGTATCTGAAAATTTTCAGACATTTACTTCAAAAGACTGATTCAACACTTGTTTTCCCTTCTCTTTTTAAATGTGCTAATTTTATATCTTCCTAGACTTTCAAATAAAAATATCATTGAAACTTATTATATATAAAAGAGACATTGTAAATATCTGGAAAATAGATAAGTAATGTCTAAGGATCAATTTGGGGTAAAAAGTCTAATGATTCTTAGACTGGGTCAGATGGAAATGGACATCTTTCTAATGGGACCAGAGATAGGCAGAAGTGAGAAGAGAAGACACTGAGAAGATAATGTCTGCTCAATGCCAGTGAAGCTTTATATTCAGAATCCATACAGAATTCAAATATATAGATAAGCCAACTGAAGTAAAGAGCCAGTTCCCATATAAGGAATGAGTAAGTTAAATTGGGTCTTTACTCTGCACAGCAAATATGCAGGTACACACAGATCAGGAAGTGACATGAAGGGACTTAACCGCCCCCTCATCCTAAATTCATCCCAGGACAAACTCCTACTTATCACCAGATCACTCAAAGTAACTGAACTTCTTTCCTCCTCCTCCGTCTCTGCTTTTTCATCAAAGTTCTCAAAACTGCAGAGTGTGCCTATGAAGAAACTACAAGCACACATATGTATGTATAGCAGTCCATATGACAAAGTTTATGCATTGCCTATAATAATTATTTCATTCACCTTCAAAAAAGTATACCCTACCATAGTGAATAATTTTATTTCTCAACTTGACAAGCCAAAGACAACATAGATTCAGCATTACTTCTGGGTCTATATAGGAGGATATCTCTACACAAAATTAGTATCATGTGAATTAGTGAACTCATTAAAGAAATTATCTTCTCAGACAGGCAATAGGCATCATTTAAACACCTGAGGTTAACAAAAAAGCAGAATAAGATGGAAATCACTTTTCTTTGTTTTCTGTAGCCTGGTGGAGCTAGAACATTTATTTAACATCATCCTTTATCACTCTTGGGCTGGAAACTACACTATCAGCTCCACTTGTGCTCAGGCACTCACACCTGTACTTATTTATACCACCAGATGTTCTGGGTCTTTAGCCTATACATAACAGACTGTAGCGCTTCTTTGTCTATATAAGAATTTGTTTGCTCTCAGGAGGAGACAGAAAGAAGGAGCCTAATGGTTCTGTTTCTCTGCATAACACTGATGCATATACTCACGTTTTCATTAATAACAGAAGAATAAAGAATAGATTGACTGGCTAAACTTTGCAGCCAAATGTTTTCATGTAAGAATGTTTTGTTTAACCAAATATGAGTGAAAGTTCCTTTAGACAATTTCAGAAATCTTTCTTTATGGAAGAGACAGAGACAGAGAGAGACACAAATAGAGAAGGAGAGAGAGAGAGAAACTACAGCATGTTACTAATAATTTTTCACCCATTCCTTTTTCAATGTCTGTCTAGAACATAACTATTAATATATTAATAACTTGGTATATGGGAATAAATGTCACAGCCTGGGAATGGCTGAGCAATCAGTTTGATGGATTTTATGCTCCAAAATACATATCTCAAGGGGCAGTATCAGCATCTCAGCATTAGGTTCACTTACCTACAGTCTCATCCCTGGTCCCTGTTCTTTATGCTTTTGTCACACCATTACTCCTTGTACACATGAATCCAATTAGTTATCCATCTCTGCTTTCATGTCTCTCAAAAGTTCCATTTTTCCCCATGGGCTTTATCAGAATCCTAAGATAATTTTATTTTATGTAGAGTGTTCTGCAGACTATCTACAGTTACTACATGTGCTAGTGTGTAAAGTTCATTACCACTAGTAAATAAATACATATACATATCTTGCTATTGTCATGTCACATTCCTGTTCTTGATGGATGACATCTTATAGCCTACAGGGTAAAACCCCAGCTTCTTAACATGGAAATATAGTTGATCCATACTTTGACTAAAACCTACTTTTCTTGGACATTTCCTACTAATCTATGGTTATTTCAAACACCTAAGATCTTTTGCTATTTGTAGAATACAATAATTTGTCATACACTCAATGTATAATGGTATTCACTCTTCCTTACTGAGTTATGTTTTTTATATAGTACCATTCTGATATTTTTAAAGAAGTAATGCATTAATACTCTACAGTGATAAAAAAACAAGATTATCATTACATGTGAAAAATATAGATTCCTTAATATGGCATACATGACTTGATTCTTATTTGCTTTTCTAGTGTCTTTTCACTTATATTCCCCTCCTCTCATTCTGTAGCCAATCTCAAATTTAGCAATAGTTAATGCTATTCCCTGTCTCAAGTCTGTCACAAAAGATTTTCTCAGTACTGAAATATTTTCCCCTCTTTAAATCCTTTAGTCAAATTGTACTGTTTTAGGCCTTTACTTAATTTATATTTCATAACACAATTCCTTGATAATCATATCTTCCATGCTCATTCTGTCCTTCTGTTACAACATAGTATTATCCCCTTTTAGTTTCTGTCAAGGGTCAAAACAATTTCTCTTTAAAGAATCAGAGAGCAAACATGGTAGTTTCGGCAGGTCATATGGTTTCTGTCACACCTACATAGCTCCACTACAGCAGCACAAATTCAAACATGGAATGTAGCTAAATGTATGGACATGGTTGTCCATGGATTCACATAATTAACCTCTGTATTATTTCTACTTTAGGCTAGATCATTATTTTTTCTTGGAGGCTATCTTGTGCATTGTTGTATATTTTATAACATCTAGAGCATACCCACTAGTGATAATCAAAAATGTATCCAAACATTGTTAAATATTTTTGGAGGAAAAATCTGCCCCTGGTTGAAGACAAAAAAATAAATAAAACTTTAAAATAGCACAGTAGATTTCACCTGCTAGCAGGCAGAAGTTGATTGTTATTTGGTTTGTGGTGCTAAATACAATTCCTACTCATATTTACACATAATATTTTACATATATGTATATATATATATATATATATATATATATATATATATATATATGTAATGAAACAGAGGAGTTCATTCTGCACCTGTTTAACACATCACAATATATTTCTTCCTTATAAGAAAACAATCATGGTGTTCAATAAGTATTTAAGGAATGAAGAATAAGTGGACTAATCTTTTCAAGAGATTTATAAGGTCAAAAGATAAAATTTTAGGAGTTTCAAGAGAGAGACCACAGCACATAAGGAGTTAAGAAAGTCAGAGTAAATCATATAGTCAAAGAGATCAATGTAAAATGAAAACAGAGAAAATTCATCACTAGAAGGTAAAGGATATTCAAGAAAGTAAAGAACGATTTTCAGATAGGAAAATTGTAAAAGTTGAAGGACAAAACTACAATAATAGATAAGGAAGTTGCTAGCAAAAGAAAGTGGTGTGCAAATGTATAATAAGAAAAAGAATGAATTCTTTCTCCAGCAAAGGGTGCTGTGAGATGGAGAAAAGTGGGTACATGCTTAAAATGAAACTTAGGCTATGCTTTCTCTCCAAACATGTTAGAGTCAATTGACTATGAAAAAAATAAAATTGCCTTCAGGCTACAGAGGCCTATTAACACCCCCATCAAGGACAGTGTTCAGCTGACTAGACATGCTAGAGAACAGGAAGAACTCTGTCTCTGGAGAGAATGAATTTATCATGGTTAGGACCCTTAGGCCAAAAAGTTTTTGCTGAAGCACTTCTTATAGAAGGAGCCAGAGTCACCTTATATGCCTGGGAATGTTGAAGGCATTGGTATGTCTAGGTGTGCCTCAAGCATATGGGTTGTGTGAACCAGGGACTTGCAAATTCTATTCCATTATTTCTTGTTCCTACATCAATGAAAGACATTTTTTTCTGTTTCTTTAATTATCATCATATGTGAAAAAGAGAATTTATTTCAAAGAAATTAATCTGTATAGATATTTGTGTATAGGCATTTTTCTTTATGTTATATGAAGATTAATGGCGACATTTGCAAGGAAAATGATTAATAAAGTGTCAGGCACATAGTAGGATTTCACTATTTTGGGGGTACATTTTGTATCCCAGTCTCTAAAATCCTTGTATCTTCTATTAGATTTTATCTTTTACTTTACTGTATGTCAGTCCCTATATGTTTGTTTTGTCTTTGAGACTACCTCAGGATGGTATAATCCAAGGGAAAATGTGTTGAGATAAGAATAAAATATAAGCTATTTGAAAATAGAAAAAAAAGATTCAAATATACTTCATTCTAATTCTTCTAAGTCCTTTAAGCTTCAGTTATTTAAGGAATGTTGCTGTTACTGTTGGTAGGGACCTTAGAGTCAGGTACCACTCAAAGCAAATGTATGTATAGCAGAACAAAATACTCTGACACTGGCGTGCACATGATCTTTTTATGTTTGAGTCCATTGTTGCAGTCCCTGTGTCAATTTATCTAATTGAGGATCTTCCTTTTAAACAATGACCCCCAATCTCTCAAACTGGATGGTCTTCTCCAGGGGTTGCTCTCTCCTGACATGTGCAAATTATGCAAGATGCAGTCTAGCCATTCTTGCATCCAAGGAGAACTCTGGTTGCACTTCTAGGATGAATTTGTTGGGTTTTTTGGCTGTCTATGGTATATTTTTCCATTGAAAACCCTATGAGAGTCGCTATGAGTCGGATACCGACTCGACAGCATTTAACAACAACAACAACATGGTATATTTGGGGCTGGGATTTAGCTCAGTTGGTAGAGCGATGTGCTGCAGTCTCTGAGGTCCCGAGTTCAATTCCCAGCACCACAAAAATGGGAAGGGCCTGTCAATCCATTCCCAAGGCAACCCCGAAACAGTCAGACATTGAAAACCCTATGAGGGTCACTATGAGTCGGATACCGACTCGAGGGCACCTAACAACAACAACAACAACATGGTATATTCAATATTTGTCTCCAGTACCATAATTCAAAAGAAACAATTTTTCTCCTCTCTCCCTTATTCAATATCCAGGTTTCACAAGCCTATGATGTAACTGAGAATACCATAGCATGAGTCAGTCATACCTTCATCTTCAATGTGACACCTTTACTTTTCAACACTTTAAAGAATTCTTTTGCCACAGCTTTTCCTAATGCAATGCTTCTTTTGACTTCTTGTCTGGTGCTTCCATAGGCGTTGATTATAAAACCAAGTAAAGCAAAATCTTGGACAACTTGAATCTTTTTTCCATGTATCATGAAATGGCTTGCTTATGCAGTTGTAAGGATTTTTGCTTTCCTTGATGTTGAGGTACAATCCGTGCAGAAAGCTATGTTCTTAGATCTTCATCAGCAAATGTTTCAATCTTTTCAAACTTCAGTAAGCAAAGTTGTGTCACCTACATAATGTAGGTTGTTAATGAGTCTTCCTCGATTCTGATGCCACATTTTTCTTCATATACTCCAGTTTATTAGATTGTTTGCTCAAAATAGAGATTAAAGAAGCACAGTGACAGGATACAGCCCTGATGCACACTTTTCCTGACTTTAAACCAGGAGGTGTTTCTTTACACTGTTCAAGTGACTACATCCTGGCACATGTACAGATTCCTCATGAGTACAATTAAGTGCTTTGGTATTCCCATTGTTCACAATGTAATCCATAATATGTTGTGATCCACACAGTCAAGTGCCTTTGCATAGTCATTAAAACATAGACTCTTTCTAGTAAAACTCTATGTTCAGCTAATATCCATCTGACATCTGCAATGATGTCTCTGATTCCACACCCTTTTCTGAATCTGCCTTGATTTTCTGGCTGTTCCCTGTTAATATACTGTCACATTTGAATGATATTTAGTAAATTTTACTTGCTTGAGATTTTAATGATATTGTTTGATAATGTCCACATTTGGTTAGATCCCTTTACTTGGGAATAACCCCAAGTGTGGATCTCTTCCAGTCAGTGAGTCAGGTAGCTGTTTTCCAAATCTCTTGGCCTAAATATAAGAGCACCTCTAGTGCTGTATCCATTTGTTGAAACATCTCAATTGTTATTACATCAATTCCTGGAGCCTTGTGTTTCATCAATGCCTTCAAGGAGAGCTTCCAGTTCTTCCTTCAGTAGCACTGGTTCCTGATCATATGTAACCTCTTGAAATGGCTGATCAGTCACCAATTCTTTTTTGTAGCATGACTCTGTATTCCTTCCATCATCTTTTGATATTTCCTGCATCATCTAATATTTCCCCTTAGAACTGTTCACTATTATCACTTGAGGCTTGAACATTTTCCTCAATTCTTTAAGCTTGAGGAAAAACAGATAGTGTTCTTCCATGATTTTCTATTTCCATTTATTTGCTCATGTCATTATAATATTTGATTCTGTCCTCTCAAGTTGCTTTTTGAAATCTATTTAGTTCTTTAACTTTGTAATGTCTTCCTTTTACTCTAGCTGTTTGACATTAAAGGACAAGTTTCAGAGTCTCTTTTGACATGCAACTTGATCTTTTCTTTTTTTTTTCTTATCCTTAATAAACTTTTGCTTTCCTCTTCCTCATGAATGATGTCTTTGATGCCATGCAAAAGATTATCTGGTCTTCAATCATTAGTGTCTAATGCATCTCTGAACTCAGGTGGGACATAGTCAAGTGGCTCTCCTACACTTGTTCTAATATTTTTCAGTTTCAGTATGAACCTGCGTAGGAGCAGTTGATGTTCTGATCCACAGCACTTGGTCTTGTTCTGATTTTGATATTGAGTTTTTCCATTATCTCTTTCCACAAACACAGGCAATTTGATTTCTGTCTGTTCCTTCTCATGAATTTCATGTCAATAGTCACTGTGTATGGTGGTGAAAAAATATATTTGCAATAAAAAGGTCATCGGTCTGACAAAATTCTGTAATGCAGACTCCAGCATTATTCTCTCATTAAGGACATTTTTTTTCCAACTACTGAGTCTTCTTGTTTGTTTCTAACTTTTGTATTGCATTCACCAGTCATTATCCATGCATTCTGATTGAATGATAGATTAATTTAAGACTGCTGAAGCTGGTAAAAATCTTCCCTATTTTTATTTGTGATCTTAGTGGTGGGTGTGTACATTTGAACAATAGTCATTAACAGACCATCCCTGTAGGTATATGGATATTATTCTATCAAAGACCACATTGTACTTCAGGATAGATTTTGATATGACTTTTTTGATGATGAATGTAATCCCATTTCTGTTTAAGATGTCATTCCTGGCAAGTGTAATTGTTCCCTGTACTGTTCTGTTTGACAAATATTTCAAGTTACCCTACAAGCAGTTTCATAGTAAGATAGCACTTCCAGAAATTTTTGCAGTTGTCGAAAGCCTAATGATCTGTTCTGGTAAATGACTTTGAACATTAGTGATATGACTTATTTATAGGCAAACATTTGTGTTTGGCAATGCAGCTCAGTGTTGGAGTGTTTGGTTAGCATCTACAACACCCTAGATTCAATCTCTAGCACAGAAAATAAATAAATAAATAAATAAATAAATAAATAAATAAATAGTTCTCCTCCTGTACAACTATGATGGAATCGTTCTTTATTTTTCCAGTCCATTACCCCAGGCCTCAGTGTGTGGTAAGTGTGTGTACACCAGGATCAGATAGATAGGAAAAGCAAAAACAAACTTCTAGTTCTGAGACATTTTGTTCCTCAAGTTGTTGCCACTGCAACATAACCTAGCTTACTGTGACTCATGTATACTTTGGCACAGGAAATGGAGGTTTAAAGAAATATTTTAGTTAAAATGTACATTTTCTTGAGTGTCAGATGGCAGAACTGTATTGAAAGATTGAAGGACAGAAGTTCACTGGAGATAAGGAAAACATTTGATAAAATATTAATCTGAGAGGAGAGAGATAAAAAAAAAAGAAATACAGAGGGCAAGAGAGAGAGGGAGAGAGAGATAGGGAATGTGAAGAACTTGTTATTTTACAGGATGAAGTCTTTTTTAAATAAAATATTAATCATATGTGTTTACTATTATCCACATTTGACAAAGTAGTCTAAGAAAGAGATTACTCAGAGAAAACAATAAGCCTATTCACAAATGCTATTAAAGAAGAAAAGAGGGTCCAGAAATTCTGTTCTTATTGAGTAGGAAGAGACAACTGCTGTTTTGTTGTTGTTATTTTTGTTTTGTTTTTACCCAGAAATCTAAAAAGGAAAACTAGTGAAATGTTTTGAGTCACAGAGACTGATTAAAATTAAACCTCCTGTCAAGAATTGTATTCAGATGATCCATAGTAAACAACTTCAAGTGGGAAAAAAAATGGCTCAGAGAAAAAGAAAATGTTGAATATGACTTTTTCAGGTAAGACTGATAAACTCATCTCTCCTTGCAGTTAATTCCAAAGAGTGTATGGGTGAGAGACAGTAACAAGCACACTATAAAGATGTTTAAAAAAGAAAAAATAATAACCTAGTGCATGAAGCTGAATTAAACCAAGTCTATAATGAGCCAATTATGCCAGAGTGTAGCCACCACCAAAAAAAAAAAAAAAAAAAAAATCAACCTGAATGAAAAGAGACAGCAACCATGGGAAATTAAAAGCAACTCTTTGTACTAATTTGTTAGGGCTAGAGTAACAAAGTATAACAAAATCAGCGATGTAAACAATAGAAATTTATTTTTTCACAGTTTGGAGGCTAAAATCTCAATATCAAAGTGTCAGAAGAGTTGGTTGCTTCTGAGGGATGGGAGGGAAGGATTAGTTCCAGTCCTTTCTCCTTCACTCGTGAATGAGCATTTTCTCCTTATGTGTTTTTATATCATCTTTTCTCTATGTGTGCCCAGGCCCAAATATCCTTCTTTCAAATGGAATCAGTAATATTGGATTAGGGGCCCACCCTATTGAGTAAGATCTGATCTTAAGTAATTACATATTCAAAAGGTTTTCCAAATAATGTCATATGATGAAGTCCTGGAAATTTAGACTGCAACCTCTACATTTTGGAGGTCACACAGTCCAACCCACAGCGCTTTTGGTCTTCCTACATGTCACAGGCAGAGAGGAGGCTTTGAAACCTGCTCAGCTTTGTTGTTGTTGTTGTTGTTAGGTGCCGTCGAGTCGGTATCCGACTCATAGTGACCATCATAGGGTTTTCAATGGCAGATTGTTTCTGGATTGCCTTGGGAGTGGATTGCCAGGCCCTTCTCCCATTTTTGCGGTGCTGGGAATTGAACTGGAGACCTCAGAGACTGCAGCGCAGTGCTCTACCCACTGAGCTAAATCCCAGCCCTGCTCAGCTTTAGGGAGGCAAATTTCATTCTTGCCACTCTCTGAGGTAGTGGAGGACATAATGATACAACGGATTCTTTCAGAGGCTGGGGGAGTCAATGAGATTCTGGAACTGCACAAATGTTGAATTTCACGTTTTATTCCAGTTTTTCCAGGCATTTTTTAAACCTTCCCTTCCAGAAATACTAGTATTCACGTAGCTTTTAGAAAGCTCACTATTAGGACAAGGTGGTCATTGTAGGACAAATTAACCCAAGGTGGGCAAATCAATGATTTTCTCTGGATAAATAGGGAAACTTGGGACAAGGTCAGTGGCTCATGCCTGAAATCCCACTGACTTGGGAGGCAGAGGCAGGAGGAGTGCAGATTCTAGACTGGATGCAACCTGTGTAACTGAGCAAGACTGTATCTCAAGGTAAAAACATAAAAATGAACTGGGAGTGCAGTCCAGGGATAGAGCAAATATGTGTGAGGCCCTGGGTTCAACCCCTAAATGCCACCCCTCCAAAAAAAGACAAGGAGAAATTCATGCCAATTTGTTAACTGTAGCTGACCCCATACACATACACATTTGCAGGTGATAACCTTGTCTTCTGTGAATTGAGAACAGAAAAATATAGTTGGTGTAAGAAGGAAGAGTGAAATAATCAAAGTGGAGACCATGTCAGCGATCTGCTCTTGGTTCTCAGTAGCTCTCCATCTCTTTCAGTGCTCATTCCTGCCACTTATTTCTATCCTTAGTTTCCATGAGCTGTAAAGGTATACATCTAATGTATCTATTGTCATCTTGTTTGTGTGACTGCAGTTGTTCCAGTTAGAGTTAGTTTTGGCTGCATACAAGTGAATGCAGAGTCTTCTGAACAGAAACTCTTATGGGGCAAGGAGTGTTACCAAGAATAGACACTAAAATATGGACTGATTAAATTGAAGGAAATTATAAAGTACTGAAGTCTGGGAAGATGAAATGCCTTTGTGCTTTCCCATTTGGTCAGAGGACATACCAAATAACCCTGACTGCTTCATTTATCACTAGAATTACTGACGGGCAGTTTTGAATTTTGAGTCTGAAAAAACGTTACACAAGGAATGAACTTTTTCAATTCACTGGTTACTGCTATACCCTTTACAATATTCTGAATTTGCTCACTTAGTCTAATCTTTGCTGCACATATCTTCTCAGATATGTGCATAACCTCTGTTTGCATAACAGAGTGCATAAACCTCTGTTTATGTATTTCATAGCTCTTTTCCTGGCTCTTTAGTCATTTTCCTTTTTTCAAACATACTGACTAGTGTAACTCTCAGCTAACTCTCTATTGAAGAAGGCATAGTGATTAGTCTTCTGATATCCACACTGCTTCAAAATTGGGAAAAAAAGTGTTATTGTTGTTGTTAGGCGCCATGGAGTTGGTCCAACTCATAGTCACCCTATATACAATAGAACAGAACGAAACTCTCCCTGATTCTGTGCCACCCACATGATCTTTTTTATGTTTAAGCCCTTTGTTGCACACTGTCAATCCATCTAGTTGAATGTCTTCCTCTTTTTCATTGGCCTACCACTCTACCAAACATGATGTCCTTCTCCAGGGATTGGTCCCTCTTGACTACATGTCCAAAATACATAAGACACAGTCTAGCCATCCTTGCTTCCAAAGACCAATCCGGTTGCACATCTAGGACAGATCTGTTGGTTGTTTTGAAAGTCCATGGTATACTCAATATTGTCGGGAGCCATAGGCCCGACGTGAGTTAAAAGGCAATGCCTGCATAAATGGCTATATGATAGACATGACCATCGCAGGAAGCTCTCCTACCTGTGGAATGAGGAAACAGCACATCAGAGGCTCTGCTGAACTTTGTTCCTTGATTGTCTCTTTAGTTACTATATTAACATGAGTATAGATCTGAACTTTGTTCCTTGATTGTCTCTTTAGAATTAATCTGTTGCTGGGGGCTAACTAAGCTGATTGTAAACCTTATGATTGTTACAAAGTCCATTGCACTGCAGTTACTTTTGTGAGCTATTTTTAGTACCTCCTTGAGTTACTATATAAGCATGAGTATAGAGAATAAAGTTTTGCTCAAGACCATCAGTCTTGGCCTCTTCATCTCCTTCATCCTCGGCTCTCCCCTTCACCTGGCTGGACCGTGGCACAATATTCATCCCCAGCACCACAATTCAAAAGTATCAATTATTTTCCTGTCTCCCTTATTTAATGTCCAGCTTTCACAACCATATGATGCAACCAAAAATACCATGACGTGAGTCAGGTGCACCTTCATCTTCAATGTGAGATTTTTACTTTTCAATACTTTAAATAGGTCTTTTGCAACAGCTCTTCCCATGGAAGTTAATTGTAGAATCAGGTAAAGGAAAATCTTCAATTGGAGGAGCTGGTAAAAATCTTCCCTATCTTCATTTGTAACTTTAAAGATGGATGCTTACATTTGAATAATAGTCATATTAATTGCCCTTCCTTGTAGGCATATGGATATTATTCCATCACTGACAGCATTGTACTTCAGGACAGATCATGAGATATCTTTTTTGATGATGAATGCAACCCATTTTTTTAAATCTGTCATTCCTGGAATAGTACAACATATGATTATCTGATTCAAAATGTCCCCTGACAGTCCATTTTAGCTTGCCAATGCCTAGAATGTGAATGTTTACGTATTCCATTTACATTTTTATAATTTCTAATTTTCCTAGACTCATACTATGCACATTCCACATTTCAAGTATTAATGTATGTTTGCATTTGTTCCTCCTCATTTTGACTCATGCCACATTAGCAAATGGAGGCCTCTAGGGCTTTACTCCACTTCCATCATTAAGGTAGAATCTACTTTGAGGGGGGCTAGAGCTCAGTTGGTTGAGTGCTGCTCTGTCCTCTCTGAGGACCCAGGTTCCAGCCCCAGCACTGAAAAAATAAGAGAAGGACATGGTAATTGTCTCCCAAAGCAATCCTAAAACAATCAGCCATTGAAAACCCTTTGAGGCCGAGTATGGTGGTCCATGCCTATAATCCCAGTGACTTGGAAGGCAGAGGCAGGAAGATTGCCAATTCAAGATCATAGGCAGTCTGCATAATTGAGTGAGACCCTGTCTCAAAAAGTAAAAAAATGGGATGGATGTGCAGCTCAGTGGTCCAGCATTTGCAAAGTATGCGAGCGCAAGGCCCTCGGTTCAATCCCTAGTACAAGGAAAAAAAGAAAGAAAGAAAGAAAGAAAGAAAGAAAGAAAGAAAGAA
The DNA here is from genome assembly GCA_007922755.1 of Pedetes capensis. NCBI lineage: Eukaryota > Metazoa > Chordata > Mammalia > Rodentia > Pedetidae > Pedetes > Pedetes capensis. The sequence goes on along the minus strand of VMDO01010489.1, from coordinate 49,279 downwards.
AGAAAGAAAGAAAGAAAGAAAGAAAGAGAAAGAAAGAGAGAGAGAGAGAGAGAGAGAGAGAGAGAGAGAGAGAAAGAAAGAAAGAAAGAAAGAAAGAAAGAAAGAAAGAAAAGAAAAGAAAGAAAGAAAACTCTATGGGGGTTGCTATGAGTTGGACCCTACTCTGTCACCTAGCAACAACTACATTGAGGAGGCAACTCTTCCCCAGTTGAATTTTGAGTGCCTTCTGGTCTGAGGGGCTCATTTTCCAGCACATATCTGACAATGTTTCTGTGCTATTCATGGGGTTTTCAATGGCTAATTGTGTCAGGAGTGGGCTGCCAGGTCCTGCTTTCTAGTCTGTAAACTCAACTGAAATGTGTCCACCGTGGGTGACCCTGCTGGTATCTTTAATACCGTTAGCATGGCTTTCAGCATCATAGCAACATTCAAGCCCTTACAGCATGACAAGACATGTGGGTGAGAAAAACATATAATCATTTTAATATTTATAATCCGTAATAAAATTCTTCAGGTATTTTCTCACTTTTGAAAATAAAATATGATTTGTAGTTTAGTTGACGTTCATCAATCCCATAGCTCTTCTGGTGGCCAAGCTGCGCATCTTAAAGTTTGCTACCAGGTTACCATGAAGAAGGAATTTTCAATACCATTCATGTGATGCAATATAAATACACCCATGTATGTGTATGTGTATGTGTACGCACATTTCAAATAGTTGTACTTTAAATTAGTATTTAAGATTATTTCCCACTTGAAAAACACTAAGTTATGTCACATAACTTCAGAGTTTCATTTTAAAATATAGGCAGAGATAAAATATAGATATATTCCTAATTAGAATAGTAGTAATTCTAATAATTTATATCTTATTTTTCATGGATTTCCTATGTAAATAATGATGTCTGCAAATAACCATTTTAATTTTTACTTTCCATTATTTATACTACTTCATTTTATATTGGGTCCTATCTTAACTCACTGGGTACATGGCATTTCTGGGGATGTTATGAGTGGTGTGAATACTACCAAAGAAAGAAATGGAAAGGAATGGTTTATAAAAGCTAGAGTTTGTAACTATATTATAAGAATATCAGTCCAGAGGAAGATAGTGTATGGAGTGTTACAGTAGCAGTATTATGTCATAATGTCCAAGTGCAACTATTCACATTCAGTACTTGCACTAGTGAAGGTGAATACAAACATGTTTATTGATACCAGTAAAAATTCATGATCATTAATCTGTAGAAAATCCTTTTTGATACCTATAAGTTATACTGTTTCTGACTCCATTTTTCCTTGTCTTCTGTAAATTGTAAATTCACATATTCTTATCTGCCCTCAAACCTCCAACATTTTTCTTCCTCATTCTCTCTCTAAACCTTATCTTTGCTTTCTATATCCCTATGAAATTTAAAGCAAAGAGAAGAGACTTCCAGAAGCTCCTATCTCCTTACCTACCTGCCAGGTGTTCCCATGTGCTCTATCAACTCTTCTTTTCTTTTGAGCAGCTCATGGGGCTGGCCAAGATCCAGCCAGAAATTTGTGCAGTAGGTCTGTCCTCTGCCATTCAAGAAGTTTGATATAGAAAATTTTGATTTTCCCTTGGTTCAATGACCTCAATATTCTAGTCAGCAAATCTCCTGAATCTATATTTCATTCAGCGACTATACCATTTCTCTCCTTCCTTTTGTAGTAAAATACCTTAAAATAACTTTCTATATTTGCTACTTTTAACATATTTCTTTTCATTCTCTTAAATCACTCCAGGTATATTTTCTCTTCATTTTTCTGAAGGTGTTCTTATCAAAAGGTGAGCAAGGAGCTCGAAGTTGCTACAGTTAATTGCCATTATGTAAGTCTAATCTTGCTTAAGAATGCCTGTGACACATCTGAATATGTTTTTCTACATATTGGCTTCTAGTACAGTGCAGTGCCTAATATTCTTCATACCTCTGGCTACTCTTGTTTTTTTATGTGGTTTCTTCTTCAATTCTTTGAGGTCAAAATGTTGAAGTGCCCAAGGTCTCAGTCTTTGCATTTTAAAGAAGGCATTCTATGTAGAATCTGTATTTTGGTCATTTCCTACCTGCTAATGGTATTAATTATGTTGTACGCACTGCTGACTCTCAACTGTGTGTCTCCACAGAGATCTCTCCCTATAGCTTCACAGAACAAAACACAAATTTTAATTTGGAATTTATTCTTGGGCATACAGTAGTCATCTCACACTTATAACCAAAATGGACCTCTCAATTCCATACCTCCTTTTATTTTATGTCTCCAATTGTCTTCTTTATCTCACTTAGATGCATTTCCACATTTCCAACTGCTAAAGGCCAGAAACATGGTTTCTCAATTAATTTGAACTTCTATAACAAAAATATCATAAGCTTGGAAATATATTTATCATAGTATTGGAGTTTGGGAAGTGCAGGATCAGACTGCCAGCATTGTCAGATACTGGGGAGGTTCTATTTTAGGATACAGACTGCTGGTGTCCTCATATGACAGAGCTGGAGAGCTGTCTAAGGTCCCTTCTATAAGGACACAAATCTCATTCATGAGAGTTCCATCTTCGTGACCTAATTACTTCCCAAAGGTCTAACCAACTAATATCATCTTATTGGTGAGTAGGATTTTTATACTACATTTTGGCTCCTTTATGTTAATGATTCTGTCATGTTTTGGACCTGAATTGTTCCCCAAAGGTCATGTCATTTGTTCCCCAGCTAGCGGCACTCTCCACTAGGTCATGGAGCTTTGAGGAGGGTAAGCCTTTGGAAGAAGTAGCTCCTTGGGTTGGGCTTTTGAGGGCCCCCTCCCCACATCTGAGTCTCAGCAATCTCTGCTCCTTTTCCATCATGCCATGAAGCTGTTTTTAGGAGGCCCTACCACTGCCGTGCCTATCCTGCCACCAATATGTAATGATTCTCTAATCGTGGGCTCCCAATAAACCTTTTCCTCCATACATTTGTTTGAGTTGTTTTTCCTACTGCAGTGACAACTTTCTAATATAGACTCTGTGATTCTATTGCCATCTACCACACTAAACATTCTTTTTAATGAATATTGCTACTCTTCACAGTGTGCCAAACAATGACCCAGCATAAGTGATCTGCTCATGGATTATTGCCTTTGGTCATTAAGGCAGTGAAGCTTTGAGCAGCTTCTTCCAGGTACCATAGAAAAGTTGTCATGTGTGCTGTGAATCAAAAAGAGTTGGGAAGCACTGGCTGAAGTATTTCCTTTGGATTTATTTATGACACATAATCTCAATAATTAATTCCTCTCAAATAGTCCAACAATTCACAGGGGATGAAATGAAACCAAATGTAAAGATTCAATCCAAAATTTAAATATTAATTCAACCTCTATGAAGCGTGACAGATAAATATTGAAAAAAAAATTAGACTGCAAAACAGTTACCTTAACTCCCACACATTGAAAGAGCATGGACAGAAAAAATTAATCATTCGTTCATAACTAATGATGTGGCTATTTTACTGTCCTACAGGAAAGTATCAGTATGTCAGCCACATAGTTGTGTCATTTATAAATTAAGTACATCCAGAAATGAAAGAGGGCTGGAACTTTGGAGGAACTACCGATGGCCATAGTGATCACAGTTCCAGACCTGATTAATCATAAGGCTTCACAGATCCACCTCTGGGCTTGGAGATATTTAAGCACTACTTTTCTTGCTCCAGATTTATCACTAAATGGCATACTCTTCAGACACCTGCTATCATCTGTTGGACTGACCACCCTTCCGCCATGTGTCTTCAAATCATGTGATCCTCCTTAAAATTTCAGTCTGGTCTTCAGACCACACTTTCTCACTACCCATGCATTACAGATGTGATAATTACTATTAGTTTGTTTTATGATTCAAGAGATTCTGAGCTTTCAAGCTACAAAAGCAAACTGCTTTTTTATTTTTCCATATAATTTCTCATTTGATGCCCATGCCAAAAATGTCAGGGAAAAAAATGTTCTCATTCTCCCTTTACATGTGAGGATGGTGAGACAAAGTCTTCTGTTTTCTCTCAACACTCATCTCACCAAGTTCAAGAAATAGATCATAGCTCTGGAATTCAAAATCGTGACCATTACTTCCTGAATCTGAAGTATTGAGTCCATTTCTTAAAATATCTTCACCTATATTTTCTTATCTGCCAAATAAGTTTTAAAAGAAAAAATAATTTACTGGATAGAGCTATTGTGAGCATCATATAAAGTAATTTTTATAAAGCCCTTACCATGCACCCTGGAACAAAGCAAGCTATAGAGAAATGGTAATAGATATTATTGTTATTAGTGGAATTTCTAAGACAAAACCTCTAATTTCAATGTTCTAAAATTCTACCACTGCCCAAATCATTCATTCTATCCCCTTCTACCATATCAAGTGTCTTTTAATTATGGTACTTTTACTTAGGTGTTTTAAGAAGTCAAAATTCCACTGCCTCAATTCTGACCCATCAAGAAGAACTGGTAGCTGGCATAGTGGTGCATGCCTGTGATACCAGTGCTTGAGAGTCTGAGATGGGTGATCTTTGAGCTAGAGGCCAGCCTAAGCCAAACAGAAAATTATGTCTCAAACAAAACAATAAATATTCAATTAATTAATTAATTAATTAATTAATTAACAAAAATTGCACCTGATTTCTTTTTGTCTCAAGACAATCTTATTTTCAACTTTTTGCAGTTGAAATCATACCCCTTGCTGCCCATAAGACACACACACACACACACACACACACACACACACTCAACCTAATTGGGGGCTTAACGCAAGATTTTAAAGAAAAATCAGAAGTTATAGTGAGTCAATTGATGACTGAATGAAGACAGGCTGGAATCACGAGATGCAAGGGAAGTGCTAATTCAGTTAGGTGTAAAGATTTAGATGGCTCTGACTCACTTCATACCATGTAACAATCTGACAGTCAGATAAACCTTATCCAAACTGAATCCAGTCACACAGCCTTAGTAGATGTATTTATTCCTAATTAGGTGAAATGTTGGGAAATATCACGTCCTTAAGGCCACAAGGAAAAAACGTGCGATTTGTTAATTGTCAACTGCCAGGCTGCTGCTGTCTTTACTTGTCAGTCATCATAGTAAGGACAGCTGTGGTCACCAATTTGATTCATTAGTACAATGGAAGAGAGACAGTTAGTAAAAATAATGTCTCTAGTGGTTCTTTATAGCTCTACAGATAGCAGAAACAATCACCATATGCTCATTCACATTGAAAACTTATTGTCATTTCCATGTTGACAAAGATATCACTTGTGACCTTGAGTAGTGCTCCCAAAGGACCTTAGAGCAAAGAGAGTTGGCCAATGTAGGGAAGTTGCCTTAAGCATGAACTATTTATGATATCCCACCCTCTCTCCACTTCAGAAGTCTATGTGGAAACTTATGCAGAAACACTGTATTTGTGCAACTAGGTAAAGAAAATACTGATGAGAAGTAATTTATTTTCAATATTAGAGAAGAAGAAATATCATTTCAGTTTATTACCCTGAGGCCAAATCCTATTCAGATGTTCAAAATTTTTACAAGAAATGACAAACAACTTACTTGTGGGTTTACAGATAAAATACATAAGTTAGTGCTATTCTGAGTCCATGCTCAAGGGTGTAGACTTCATCTTCAACACTACCGATCAATCTGATTGTATTTTCCTAATAAAATCTGGCCTGTGACTAGACAGAAAATTTCAAACCTTATCTACATTCCACTTCTAAATGCTGACTCCAGCTTCTCCTCTCAGTCTCAGAAGATGATCATGAGAATTAGCACATGAAATAAAATTCATCAAATTCAAGCTCACCACGTCTTCAGCTTTGGATTACCAAGCTTATGAACATATTTAAGCTGTTCTACATCTAGTTTTTCTTAAAATTTAAACATGTTCAGTGTTCTCCATGTAAAACAAAATTCAATACAGAAACTATCCTAAATTTTTTATCCTTCTAAAGTGGTATAGTGCTTACTTTTTCTCTCTCCTTCCTTTCATAATCAAAGTGACATATATATATATGCATATATATATATATATATATATATATATATATATATATATATATATATATGTTGTTAGGTGCCTTTGAGTCGGTATCCAACTCATAGCGACCCTCATAGGGTTTTCAATGGCTGGCTGTTTCGGGATTGCCTTGGGAGTGGATTGCCAGGCCCTTCTCCCATTTTTGTGGTGCTGGAAATTGAACTCGGGACTTCAGAGACTGCAGCGCAGCGCTCTACCAACTGAGCTAAATCCCAGCCCATACACACACACACACACACACACACACACACACACACACACACACACCCCTACAGCCATACCACTGTGGCATCCAATCTCATCAGATTTCGGAAGGTAAACAGAGTCAGGTCAGGTCTGGTTAATACTTGGATGGGAGACTGCCTGGGAAAACCAGGTCTTGTAGGCTTGGGAGAAGTTCCCAGCAACCCACTCCCAAAAAGCAATCAGCCACTGAAAACTCTATGAATAACAGTGAGGCATGACAACAGTGTTTCGTATGTTGTACCTAGAGTTGGACACCAACTTGAAGGCCCCTAACAACAACAACAACAATAACAACAACAAAATGCATATATATATATACATATACACACACTGTGTGTGTACATATGTATTGTGTATTTATGAATATTAAGTTACATTTTCTCTCTAAACAACCCCAATCTGGCTACAACTCTCATCATCCAGATGAAACTACAAATCTACAAAACCAAAAAACAAGCTAAAACCAAGAAAAATTCAGCCAAACTGACACAACTACTTAAAGGATTCATAAAAGGTTACAAGTGCATACAGGAAATGTAGAAACTTTCATTGAAGAAAATCTGCTAAATCTCTGAATAGAAAAAATATGGGGCATTTGACTAGATCCCAGTCCTGAACACTCCTTCAGGTCAGCTGGATGAAAGCTCCACTGTGGGAATGTCCACCCAGTAAACCAGGGCTTTCTCTCCTATAGATCTCAGGCTATGGCTAGCATTTCTCACTAGGGCAAACTCAATTATTTATTTATGTTCTAAAACTGATTCTGATGAAGATTGCACATATCTATGCATGTACTAAAAGATATTGAATTGCACACATTATATTGAAAGATTTTCTGGTACATGATATAAGAACTATAACAGTAATGGTATTTTTAAAAACAAAAAAAATAAACACAACTTTTTCCAGAAATTATTCTGAATAACTTGTGTAGGTCATGTTGCTACTTTTCTCTCCTTATATTTGCGATGTCAAAGATGGAGTAGAGAATTAAAAATAGGAATATTATTAGGAATAAAATATCAATTAGGGAATATGAATGTATGATCAATTTAGAAACAGACGGAAATAAGATAAGAGAAACAACGTCTTTAACTAGGAGTGGAACTGTTTGACTCTCACTGACTAATTACCAAAAAATAGAATTATCAGTACCACACCTGGTATTATTCTCCACCCTGCCTATGACATGACATCAAAATGAGAAAGTTTTCGTAAAGTACATGTGAAATATAGATCATAAATTGGTTTTCTTGGCTTGTTAGATAATTTGACAATGTCTACTGACTTGCTAACTTTTCAAAATATTTTTCTTATCAGGTAGCCCTAACAGGTTCTGGATGGATTCATCCAATCAAGTCAGTAGATTTTGTCATATTCATTATAATATATATCTCCAAACATACCACTCTGGCATCCAATCTCATCAGATCTTAGACACTAAGAAGGGTCAGGCCTGGTTAGTCCTTAGATGTGAGACTGCCTAGGTGCTTTACGCTTGGGAGACGAACCTGGCAGCCCACTCCTGAAACAATCAACCATTGAAAACCCCTATGAATACCAGAGAAGCACTGATAATAGTGCCATGCATTGTAGTGTCCAGTACTGCTTCATTCTGTTGCATATAGGGTCACTGAGTGGGGACATGACTCTACAGTACCTAATAACAACATATAATACATGAGGGGTCCAAAAGTACTATTAATGTGGTGGCAATAAACCTCCACAACTGAACACTTTCAAATTTTCTTTCATTATTCACTAAAAATCCATTAATATTTTGAAAGGCTTAAGGAAACATAAAAAGTAAAAATTCTTATGAAGATGAGACAGTAGACTCAGTCCCAAATACACTAATTCACTGTAACAGGTCACACCAAAATATCCTATGTTTCCTTTTTGCTGAATCAAATAAGTTATTTTTAGTCTTTTGTGCTTAAAAAAAACCTTCCCATAAAACTTCCCATAAAATAAACTTCCCATAAAAATTCAATATATTGAGTTTTTGGTACTTGCAGTACTTTTTAAAAATTTTTTATTTATGTTTCCATTATTGGTGCAATTTACTATATAGAACTTACTATATTTATTATGGTGGAATCTCCTCTCTCTCTCTCTCTCTTTCTCTCTCTCTCTCTCTCTCTCTCTCTCTCTCTCTCTCTCTCTGTCCCTACAACATAGGTGGTGGAAAATTTAACTTCAACAACAACAACAACAACAACAAAAAGATTATGACTTTGACAGAGACTGTATTCATGAGTACCGTGATAGCACCCACATTTCCATCTTAAGATTCTTCTCTCCTTTTCCATCTTCTTTGCCTGTTTCATGTAATTCTCACACCAACTTACAAATATTGGACCTACTTAGACTCTCTGTTACCAGCAATGCAATTATCCCAAATAGTAACCTAGATATTCCCAGCACACCATGAACCTCCTCCTACCCAAAATTACCGTATTTTAAGATTAGCTCATTATTTGCTTGTTTCCTTAACATGAAAAGATTCTTCATGAAAAGATTTTTCACGCTTCTTAAGTTCTATCATGATGAAAAGATTTTCAAATCTTTGTGAAAATATTTTAATATTTTGTCTTTTTTATATGTCTACCACTTAAGACAGTGGTTGAATAAAGTAAAATTCTGAACTAGGTGCAGTGGCACACGCCCATAACCCCATTGACAAGAGAGGTGGAGGCAGGAGGAGAGCAAATTAGAGAGCTGAGGCAGCCTGCATAGTTTAGCGAGACTCTGTTTCAAAATAAAAAGTAAAACATAGGCTGGTGTGCAGCTTAGTAATGTAGTGCTTGGAAAAGTATGCATGTGGTCCTTGGTTCAACCCCCCAGTAGTGTACAAATCAATCAATCAATAAATATTAAATAAATAATAAAGTAAAATTCTCCAAAAAATCAAATAATGAGTGAAATAATTTACACTACACAGTTTATCAAAAGATTATGGAGGACCCTAGGAAAAGCTTGTCCATATTGGTAAATGTCTCTATTCACTTACATATTCACTGTTTTATTCATTTTTCAAAACTACTTAGTGTGCTGGGAGCTATAGGAGACCACACAATATGCAGGGCATTTGATTTGAATAGAAGGTTATTCAGAAGGACTTGCAAAGATGATATTTTTCCCTTACAAGTTTCTCATGCCTTTAGATATTCAAGTAGGCTGATTGTTGTTGTTGTTAGGTGCCATTGAGTTGGTGTCCAACTCATAGTGACCCTATGTACAACAGACGAAACACTACTGTCAGTGTTTCTCTGCTATTCATAGGGTTTTCAATGGCTGATTTTTGGTTGGGAGTTGTTTGCCTGGTCCTTCTCCCCAACCTACAGCACCAAGTGTTGCCAGGCAGTCTCCCATCCAAGCACTAACCAGGCCTGACCCTGCTTAGCTTCCAAGATCTGACAGGATCAGAAGTTACCTGATTAGGATCCTGAAAAGAGAAAAGAAATGCATTTCTATAGAAGAGGAAACAAAGGACATCTTAACAATATACTCAATAGTTTGGTAGAGCGCCATTCTGCAGTTTCTGAGGTCCTGAGTTCGATTCCCAGCACCGCAAAAATGAGAGAAGGACCTGGCAACCCACTCCCAAGGCAATCCCTAAATAATCTGCCATTGAAAACCCTATGAGGGTTGCTATGATTTGGACACCACTCGACGGCAACTATCAACAACAACAACAACAACAACAACAAGAGGAAACAAAGGACATCTTAATAATAAGCTCAATAATGGAAAATATAACATGGCATTTATGCCAATACTTTTGATAAAAGTAAAATTTGATAGTACTTGTGGCACTTTGGTTTATTGTGCTTTGAATGTATATCATAAATCTACAGTTAGCCAAATTTAAACTAAAAACTCTATTGATAATTTAAAAATTATAGGTCATTATTTCACCAATAATCTGATAATGCCCTAAATTTTAAAAAGTATATCTATAGGAGAGAAGTCTATTAATAACTATTAATGGATAGCAAAGATAAAGTATAAAAAATATAAATCCATAGAGAATCAGCAGCAGATAAAAGGATCTAAAATAATAAACTGCTCAAATAAAATATTTCAAAATTACTATATATAACATTGCCTGCAGCTATAGCCCTGTGGCATCCGATCCTGTCAGATCTCGGAAGCTAAGCAGGGTCGGGCCTGGTTAGTACCTGGATGGGAGACCACCTGGGAACACCAGAAGCTGTAGGCTTGGGAGAAGGACCTGGCAACCCCCTCCCAAAAATGAATCTGCCATTGAAAACCCTATGAACAGCAGAGTAGCACTGACAATAGTGTTTCCCCTGTTGTACAGAGGGTCGCTATGAGTCGGATACCGACTCAACAGCACCTAACATATATAACATTAGTCTGCAGCCATAGCACTGTGGTGTCTGATTCTGTCAGACGTCAGAAGCTAAGTGCGGTCGGACCTGGTTAGTACTTGGGTGGAAGACCACGGGAAACACCAGGTGCTGTAGGCTTGGGAGAAGGACCCGGAAACCCACTCCCCAAAATCAATTTGCCATTGGAATCCCTGTTTCTCTGCTGCTGAATAGACAGCATTGCTGAACAGACAGAAACATTGACAAGTGTTTTGCCTGTTGTATGTAGGATCACTCTGAGTTGGATACCGACTTGATGGCACCTAACAACAACAACGACAACAATATATAATATTGGGCTGGGGTTTGGCTCAGTTGGTAGAGTGCTGCTCTTCACTCTCTGAGGACATGGGTTCGATTTCCAGTACCATAAAAAACAGGAGAAGGATGCGGCAATCCACTCTGAAAGCAACCCCAAAATAGCCATTGAAAACCCTATAAGTGTCATTATGAGTCAGACCCGAATCAAGGACACCTAACAACACACACACACACACACACACACACACACCCCTTACATTAATGTACAAGAGCTCCTTAGGATACAAATTAGCCTTATAATATTTTGGGTGAATATTTAGGTGCCATGGAGTCTGTGTCCGACTCATAGCTACCCTGTGTACAACAGGCAGAATGCTATTGTTAGTGTTTCTCTGCTCTTCATAACATTTTCAATTGTTGATTGATTTTTTGTTTATTTGTTTGTTTGTTGTTTTTGTTTTTTGGCGCGGGGATGGGGGGAGTGGATTGCCAGGTCCTTTTTCCAAGACTACAGCACCTGGTGTTCCCATGCGGTCTCCCATCCAAGTACTAATCAGTCCTAACTCTGCTTAGCTTCCGAGATCTGAAGGGATCGCATGCCACTGTGGTATGGCTTGGGTGAATAGAAAGGGAAATACATTTCTTTTTCCTGAGAATTCAAATAGAAGCAGTGTGGGGGATAGTTCATTCCGCTCCTTTTAAAACATGGCTTCCATCTCTAGGGTCAAGATGGGAGTTTTTCCACCAAGCCTCCTTGAGAATGGAAATTGTGAAATGGGTGGAGAGTTTATGTCTTACCCAGAAGTGGAACATGTTATGTCTGCTTCCCTCCCATTGAGCAGATCTTAATCTCATATCCACATGTGTTGGAGGAAAATACAGTCTCACTGATTGGCCCTGGACCCAGATAAAATTAAAGAACATATTTCTAATTAGGTCGCCTGCAATAATTCTTACATGGCATTAAGGTTTGTAATTCTGTATGTGGTGGTTATTTGCTTATTTTATGTCTTTTCAATTAGATTATAATCCCACGCAGTACAAAAATTTGTCCATTTTATTTATTATTGTTCAGGTTACTCTAAAAATTGTATTTTGATTTAAAATAGCAATAAAAATTTTAGAACATAGAGGATTTCCAAAGCCTACCACAGTAACTGAACCATACTCCGTCCTGAATCAATATTTGTTTATTAAATGAATAAACTAAGTTAAGAGGGAAAGTATTACTACACATAAAAACTGCTGAGTCTTAAAACTTCTGTACATTATTTTTAAAGCTAGAACAAAATAAATTGAAATCATAGGCCACAAATGGATCAACTGAGTGGGACTTCACATATGATAAAATATTGTTTACTGTACTATGAAATATGGACCCTTAAGTTTTATTAGGTTCATAGTAAACCCTGAGTGCTTTGCAGTGAAGTCTAGAATATTCTCATGTATATTGAGAGGTAAAACGCATTCTGTCAGTTTCTGCCTACTTTATAGTATTTGCTGATTTTTTTCCCTCATAATAAATGTGACTTGGTGTTCAGCTAGTATATCAATCTTACCTGAGTACTTAAACGTTTTCAGGGAGGATTTATAACTCTGGTCTAACATTGAGTTTCATCATAAGATCTTAGAAGACCAAGCATCTCATGTACTTTTTATAAGTTATTCTCATCTTTTACTGAGTAAGCAATATATAGCCTACTCCCTATATCTGAAATTCTCACTTGGAAATATATGTAGCAGACTAGAGCCTTGCAAGCTAGAATCCAGTCTTGATTATTCTAGAGCTCATTCTATAATCTTGGATCTTATTTATTCTTGGAGTTCTTGTACCCAGTAACAGAGATCTCTGTTACTGACTTGTACTTGACTGAATCTCTGCACCTAGGTGTTGCAAGATTTCCCCTTTAGAATGTTCCTTGAGATGAAGACATCCACTGCTCTGTTATCAATTCCCCAACAACCACACAACTGGCTATACTCTTTCACCATGGCTTTGACATATATCAGTATTTGTCTCCGTTTACAATTTTAAAACACTTGTAAATTCTAATTCCAAGTACCAATTTCACTCAGTTTGCTTCATCTTAATATACAACTTTATTAATGCTAGCTATATCCTCAGATTTCTACAGTTTTAATGGTTTCCTTTTTTATTTTTATTTTTAAATTTTACTCATAAATGTTAGTGGGAGTAATATGTGATTTCCTCTACCCACTCTGCAACTAATAAATCAATTTTGTTTATGCATTCAGCACCTTATGTGTTTTACAGAACATTATAAACTAAAGAAGAAAAGAAACAAAGTAGGAATTTTTATTACTGTGTAATGAAAATTATATGCTACCATGGTTTATATTCTCATTGATTTTTTTCTTCCCTTTTTTTCATGTAGTCATAGAGTTGCATCCTGTATTTTGAGATTTTCCTCTCCCTCTTTATCCCTCTACATTGTTCCCCCCTCCTTTCTCCAAACTCCTCTCCCTCCTGCTGATCATCTCCCTCTTCCATTCTGGTCTGCTGGGTTGTTCAATTCCTAGATAAGTATGACTGTTCATTTTTATATACCTAAATGTGCATAATTTTTTTTCTTTCTTTAAGTTAGATTTACCTTCCATGTGAGTGAGAGCATATGGTATTTCTCTTTTTGAGTTAGTTCACTGAAAATGATGTTCTCCCATTCCATCCATTTCTGCTGCAAATGACATAATTTCATTCTTTATTGCTGAGTAGTAGATTAAGTACTGCTGAGAAGTATATTGAAAAATTGTGATATTATATATATATAATCACAATATATATACATATCTATATCTATACCTATATCTATATCTCACAATTTGCCAATCTACTTCTCTATGGATGTTCATCTTAGTTGATTCCATACCCATGCAATTGTGAAAAGTGATGCATTAAATATGGAAGTGCAGGTGTCCCTGTGGTATGATGACTTATCTCCCATTTCTTCTTAAATGAACACTTTTTAATATTTGGATGCAAGTCACGAAACATGCTTCTATTCAGTTGATTTATTTTGACTCTTTCATCACTGATCACAGCACATATATTCGGGTGTTCACCAATTCAGTTATTGACAATGATGAGTTATACTGATTATTAGACCTCCCATTATTTGTATCAGTATGCATATATCATCAGAATAATCACTCTCTGGACTCACTAAATCATTGCCCAGGGCCTACAAATGAATGTTCAAATTTTGCAGCCTGCTAATCATTATTTTTCACAAATGAAGATTTTCCTTGCTGGTCTCATTCTCATCTATTTTCTTACAAAGAGATTCTAGTATTATAAAATCATTGAACTAATTTCTAAAATGTGATAAAGACAATCACTCCTCAATTGCTTATGTTCTTTCACTTCCTAAAATCTTGTTCATGTTCTGATTCTTCTATAAATTTTCATTCTACCTTGTGTAGTCACAGTGTTTTTAAATCTACTCTGGTAGCAATTTGAAAAAAAAATAATTTTATCACAAATTACCTTTCTATAAAGTTATTTTGTAAATAAATTATTTTACTGTTTTTCTTTTGTGTGGTAGAATGTATTTAGTGTTCAATAAATGTTTTTTGCTAATACAGAATGTCATTTTGCTGTACAATCTAAAATTTATGAATGATTTTAAAAAATAATTGTATCTACTCATTTTAATTTAATCTCAACCTACTATACATTTCTCATTTCAAATGCTATATCACAATGATCCAAAATTTTAAAGATTTAATACAAAAATGACTTTGTCTTTGTTGTTGTTTTTTATAGATGCCTTCCAGGCAGTGTCCGACTCATATTGACCCCATGTACAATAAGTGAAACAGTATTATAAATGCTTCTCTGCTATTCATATTTCAATGGTTCCTTGTTTATTTGGGAGTGGGTTGCCAGGTCCTTCTCTCAAGCCTACAGCACCTGGTGTTCCCAGGTGGTCTAATATCTAAGTAGTAACCAGTCCCAACCCTACTTAGCTTCCAAGCTACCTGTATTTTTGTGGACTGAAAACTAACCTTTCCACACCTGATCTGATGGGATCAGATGGCACAGTGGTATGGCTGCAGGCTGACTTTGTCTTTGCCTATAATTAAATAGTATACTTACAAGATTTTAACAATTTCTATATGATTATAACAATTTGAATGTGTATGAAACTTTGTATTTTGAAATAAGATGTAATGCTTTGTTGTTAAGTGCCCTCAAGTTGGGTCTGACTCATAGCAACCCTATGTACAACAGAAAAAAACATTCCCAACACTGTGTCATGTCCAGCACTATGCCAGTTCTTCTCTGTTATTCATAGGGTTTTTAATGGCAATCTCATTGGGGATTGTTTTGAGAGTAGGCTGCCATGTCATTTCCTATTTTTGTGATACTGGGGATCTAACCCAGGGCTTCAGTGAACACAGAGCAACACTCTACTAACTGAGCTACACCCAGGCTCAAAATGTATCGGTTTAGTGATAACTTATACAGTGATTTTTACAATGTCTTGCTTCATCTATAATTACCTTGTTAATCATTTAAATTTGCCACCAAAAAATACAGAAAATTTTCTCCATCTTGCAGAAGGGTCTCTTAAAGCAAAACAGTTTAAATGATCATCTCTGGATGACATACAGTAATTAAATATATTACAATTATCACATTGTGATTATTTGAAAATAAAAAGCAGTTTTATCTATGGTAACAAGATAAAGAGGAAAATTAATTGGGAATATAATTCAAAATAAAGAAGAAATTTTCTCAATTTTTAAAATAGTTTGTGTCAAAGCTTTCTTTTCAAGTCTTGAGTCACATGAATAATTATCTAATTGCTCCATCTCATTTTTCCTGTGTATATTCAATCTCGATAATATAAAGTTTGTTTCACATCAGAAGCATAAAGGCAATTGTTCTACCTTTTACTTTGGAAAGTGATTTCTGCATACAAGTAGGAAGAGGGTTTGTATTAGTAATTTAGAGCCCTTAATTCTCATATTCTTTTTCCTTAGGGTTTTTTTAATCCTTAAATTAATCCTCAAAAAAACCTCTTCAATATAGGTTTTGAGTCTAATCATACAGTAGGAGAGGCTGAATGTAAGGTTATCACACAAAAACAACACATACCTACTTTCCAAATGAAAAAAAATCACTAGCTTGGTTATTTCTAGTTGGCAAACATTAAGTAGTCCGAGCTTTCTTACAAGCACTCAGAATGCAAATTAGATAGGCGTAAGTGTGAACATATTTACTTATGTCTACATATTTAGACATAGTTAAGTGGTTACATATTTACTTATATGCAAACTAACAAATGAAAGCTACCTGGATTTTTGTGAGACTGAAAACTCAGCTTTCCACAACAATTTGATACATATTAAACATTCCAAGTTTTGTCTTAATCTCAATGAAAAACTAAAGACCAAATATAAATAATTGACACATTTTCCCCTCAAAAATTAAACCAAACCTACCTACCAATAAGAAAGAATCAATAAAAAATAATATTTTATGTCTGAATTAGCTAAATTTATTACATATGTTGAAAAATGTTTCCTTTCATTTCACATAGGAGTCAATCCTTTAAAAATATGGTTAAAAATTGCAACTCACATTTAAGTTATTTTTTAGCTGCTGTATTAGTAAAAGGAATAAACCTTCCAAGGGCAAGAGAAATGTGTCAATGCACTTAGTACTAAATTGCTTATCTTTGAGATTTCAACTTATATTACATTTACATTGTCCCAAACTGTTGAATGTAGGTTTTATATGGAATAAGTAGAAGATATTACTTATATTTGTTTCTTTGTTCTACTTTCTCTAGAATGAATTTAGTTTCTAAGATATGTGCTCACACTCATTCCATATTTAAAGAAGGGTAGAGGAAAATTTCTTACATGAGTGTCAAGATAGGATATTCTATATTCAGATATTGAACATTTGAGGAATTGCCTTCGTTGAAACAAACTATAAAAACCTTAAAGCTTTACAGTGACAGACTTGGTAGACCACACAGCCAGTGTAAAATTGGATTCAGTGTGATTATTTCTGGGCAATAATTCAGAGCAAATAACATCAAGGAAAGCTTGCACAAATCCAGATGGAAAAAGTGGATTTAAATCAAACTAATAGGTTGCAAAACATGAAATATGCTTTGTACTGTGCCTTGGAGACACATGGCCAAATCCATATTCAAAAAGTAAAAACAAACCAGAGTGATCTGAGGAATAAATTACTTGTCATCGTGATCTTTAAAAATGCCAGAATTTAATGCAAAAATATAATCCTAACATTTATTGCAGCAAAAATAAATGTCAACATATTAGACTTAACCAGCAAAGCCTTGTGGTAGCATTTCTGAGGAGTGAAAGGAACATGACAAGCTGTATTTCACATTTATTAGAATGAGATTTGGTCTTCTTTATCATAAGCAGTAGATTTAAACACTTTATTTTAATTTACTTCATGGTATTGAGGAAAACATTGACTCAGATAAGGAAAAAATGCCATATAAACTTGTTCATTGAAGCAATACATCAATCTTAGAAGCTAAATGTGTATTATGACAACACCAAGCCTTTATAGTTGGAAGAATCTAGCACAAAATGGCTGTGACACAGTTTATGTCCCCAGCAGCATATGTTAGTGGGAAACAGTGCATGGATGCCTAGTCATACGTAATAGACATGGTCATTTTTTCTAACTTTATATTTTTTGTGGAGCTGACAAGTAATGCTGTCCAGATCTAGGGATATCCTTAACTTATCCTACCAAAACATTTATAATACATACTATATAACATATATAATATATTATATATAATGTATTTGATTACCATTTCTAAAGTTAGTATAAAGTTTCTGATTTTTTACATACCTGATACTTTATAATCTTTTAAAAAGAAGCCATTCCCTATTTTCTCAGTAGAAAAAATATTTATAAAATTTAGTGATTTTGGACAAATGGAAAACTCACCTTCTCCAGAAATGATGAGTCAAACGTAATTGTGTTTATCATATAAAAAGTAAAAAGTGTATAGCATGCTATACAAAACTAACAGGCGCACAAGAAAAATAAATATGTATGAATGTAGATCTAAATGTTTGCAAACATAAACACAATATGCATACATAAATATATAAATACCTTTGCCAACAGGGCAGAAGCTAAATTTTTATTTGCATGAAGAAATGTGCAATTATACATGCAAATTTTGAGATGTCTAGTATGAAAATTAGTAATTTCAAAATACTGTACTCTGCAAAGATATTTACATTTAAATATGAATCCACTTAGCAGTTAGTCAACAAAATTTCAGATGCCTAAGTATAACTAGGTTTTGTATAAATATCCTAAATATTGAAAAATGTGTGGGTCTGTGGATTCAAAGTATGCTGCCTTTAAAGGCTGACAAGCTATTAGCTAAAATATTTTGATAATACTTTTCCCCTAATACATATTAAGGAATTTTTATATTAAACATTACTCTTTGGAAATCAAGGCCTTTACATATCAACATTTCATATTCTTTTGTTTGAATCTGTAATGAGAATTTTAATAGCTAATATTCTTAAATCATTATCTAGGAAACTCAGGTAATACTTCCATGTTGTCTCAGGCAAGCATAAGAGCTTTAATTCAACCTAGGAAAATGATTTGCCAAAATTATCCAGTTTTCATAGTTGTATAATCTCCCAATCTTTGTCTGCAAATTAAAACATTTTATATAAATTATTTCTGTATAAACAATAATTATTGTCTAATTTCATACAAAATGGTCACAGACCTGTGAGGAATGGGAATTGATCAAGATAGCCCCTACTGGGAGCCTAATGTTTTGGCATCAGGGAGGTTACAATCTCCCAAACTAACACCAGATAATAGCTTAATTTATATAATCCCCATCTATTGGCTCAGCTGTTGGTATTCATCTTCTCTACAAAAGGTGAGAGTCTATCACAGAGAAGCTAAAGAGAACTTTTTGAATACCTGAGTTTTTTGGGTTTTTTTCTCTTTGGTTTGGCCAAACTGTAAACAAATTCACTTTCAGTCATTAGGTACAAAAGAATGAAACACTCCCCGACACTGGTTTGCACACAATCTATTTTTATGTTTAAGACTATTGTTGCAGTCCCTGTATCAATCCATCTAGTCAAAGGTCTTTCTTTTTTTCGTTGATCTGCCACTTTGTCAAACATGATGTCCTTCTCCAGGTATTGGTCTCTCCTGAAAACACATCCAAAATACTTAACATGCAGTCTACCCATCCTTGCTCCCAAGGAGCATTCTGGTTGCACTTCTAGGATGGCTCAATTGGTTCTTTTGGCAATATATGGTACACTTAATATATGTCTCCAACATCATAATTCAAAAGGACCAATTCTTTGTTTGTCTCCTTTATTCACTGTCCACCTTTCACAAGGATCTGATGTAACTGAAAATACCATGGTATGAGTTAAGCACACCTTTGTCTTCAATATGAACCTTTATATTTCAAATCTGTAAAAGAGATCTCTTATAACAGATTTTCCCAGTGTAATATACCTTTTGATTCCTTGATTGCTGCTTCTGTAAGTATTGTCTGGAGAACCAGGTAAAACAAAATATTGGACAACTTCAATCATTTCTCCATGTATCATGATGTTGACTACTGAACAGTTGCAAGGATTTTTGTTTTCTTGATGTTGAGGTGCAATCAGTACTGAAGGCTGTTTTTCTTAATCTACATCAACAAATGTTTCAAATCCTCTTCATATCCAGCAAACTAAATTGTGTCATAACCATAAAACACTGTTAATGAGACTTCCTCCAATCCTGATGCCACATTCTTCTTCATAATGTCTAGCTTCTTCGATTATTTGCTGAGCATAGAGATGGAAGTTGTTGTTTGGTGCTGTTGAGTTGGGATTGATTCATGGTTACTCATTGTATAACAGAACAGAACACTCCCCAATTATGTGCCAAACACATGATCCTTTATAAGTTTAAGCCCATTATTGTAGCCATTGCTTCGATCCATCTAGTTGAGGGTCTTTAATTTTTTTGTTGACTTGCCACTCTCCCACACATGTCCTTCTCCAGGGATTGGGCTCTCCTGACATGCCAAAAGTTACATCATGTGCAGTCTACACATCCTTGCCTCCAAGGAGGATTCTGGTTGTGCTTCTTTTAAGATAGATGTGTTGGTTCCTTTACAGTCTGAGTTATATTCAATATTCGTTTCCAGCATCACAATTCAAAAGCATCGATTCTTTTCCTGCTCCCTTATTCAATGTCCAGATTTCATAACCATATGATGCAGCTGAAAATACTGTGACATGAGGCAGGCACACCTTTATCTTCAAAGTGATATGTTTACTTTTCAGTACTTTAAAGAGGTCCTTTTCAACAGCTTTTCCTAATGCGATATGTCTCTTGATTTCTTGACTGCTACTTCCAAGGATGTAGACCATAAAAATAAGTATAGCATAATCTTATACAACCTCAAACTCTTCTCCACATATCATGAAGTTGCTTACTGATCCAGATTTAAAGATTGTTGTTTTGTTGATGCTTAGGTGCAATCCATACTGAAGGCTGTGTTCTTTGATCTTTATCAGTAAATGTTTCAAATCTTCTTCACTTTCAGAAAACAGAGTTGTGTCATCTATATAACACAGATTTTTAATGAGTCTTCCTTCAGTCATGATGCTGCATTCTTCTTCATAAAGTCCAGCTTCTCGGAATATTTGTTCAACATAGAGATTGAAGAGTTATGGTGAAAGGGTACATCCTTAAGACACACCTTTCCACTTTAAATCAAAGAATATTTCTGTGTTCTGTTTGGAAGACTGCCTCCTGGGCCATGTACAAATGCCTCAAGAGTGCAGTTAACTGCTCTGATATTCCTATTCTTTGCAATGTTATCCATAATTTATTATGATCCACACAGTTAAATGCTTCTGCATATTCAATAAAACAAAGATAAGTATCTTTACGGTATTCTCTGCTTTCAGCTAGTATCCATCTGACATCAGCAATGATGTCCATTGGTCCAAATGCTGTTCTGAGTCTGGTTTGATTTTCTAGCAATTCCCTGTCCATATACTGCTGCAGTTGCTCTTGAAATATCTTCAGTAAAATTTTACTTGTATGTGATATTAATGTTATCATTTAATAATTTCCACATTTGCTTGGAACCCCTTTCTTGGAAATAGACACAAATGTGCCTCTCTTCCTGTCAGTTAACCAGGTAGCTGTTTTCCAAATCTCTTGGCATAAACAAATTAGCTCTTCCAGTGCTGCATCCACATTTTGAGACATGTCGATTGCTGGAATCCTGTGTTTCACAAATTCCTCAAGGCAGCTTCCTCTTCTTTCTTTAGTACCATTGATTCATGATTATAGCCAACCTCTTGAATGGTTGGTCTTCTACCAATTCTTTTGGTATAATGACTCAGTGTATTCCTCTCATCTTCTAATACACAATCAGTACCTGGTCTTGTTCTAACTTTTGATATTGAGTTTTCCATCCCCTCTTTTGACAAATGAAGGAAATTTGGTTCCTGTAGGTTTCATCTGGTCAAGTCTATGTGTATATTCACCATTTATGTTGGTGAAAAATACTTCATTGCAATGAGAAGGTCATTGATCTGACATAGTTTTTCTATACAATCTCCAGCATTGTTTCTGTCATCAAAGCCATATTTTCCAATTACTGAGTCTCATTTTTCCCAACATTTGCATTCCAGTCACCAGGAATTATCAATATATCTTTAGTGCATGCTCTATCTATTTTGTATTGCAGAAGCTGGTAAAAGTCTTCCTCATCTTCATTTTTAGCCTTAATGTTTGGTGCTTAAATATGAATAATATTTATATTAACTGACCTTCTTTTTAGGTACATGGATATTATTGTATTAATGACAGCATTGTATTTCAGGACAGATCTTAAGATGTCCTTTTTGATCATGTTTATGCAACCCCATTTCTCTAAATTTGTCCTTCATGGCATAGTGGTGCATATGGTTATATGATTCACAACATCCCATTCTAGTCCATTTTAGCTCACTGATACTTAAAATGATAATGTTTATGTGTCCCATTTCCCTGTTGATGATTCTAATTTTCCTAGAGTCATACTATGTACACTCCATGATCCAATTATTATTGAATATTTATAGTTGTTTCTTCTCATTTTGAGTCATGTCACATCAGCAAATGAAGGTCCTTAGGGCTTTACTCTATTCCCATCATTAAGATTGACCTACTTTGAGGATATAACTCTTCTCTAGTCATTTCTTGAATGCTTTCCTACCTACAGTGTACATTTTCCAGCACTATATCTGACAGTGTTTCTCTGCCGTTAGTGGAGTAGATTGCATATCCTTCTCTATAATCTGTCTTAGTCTGGAAGCTCACTTAAAACTTGTCCACCATGGGTGGCCCTGCTTGTATCTGAAACACCAGTGGCAAAGCTTTCAGCTTCACAGAAACATACAAAACCCACACAGAATGACACCCTGATAGATAAATGGTAGATATTCAAATGTGTTCATGACATAGAATTTTCTTTTTCTCATCCCTTCATCATGATCAAGCCACCCTATGTGAGATTGTTCTTTGAAATTTTTTAATTTAATTTGAGATAATTTTGTCTTAGATAGGGTAGATATCATTCAGGATATTTTCTACTCCTCCTCTTTACCTTCTTCTCCTCCTTCCCCTTCCCCTTCTACTTCTTCTTTACTATATTTAATTCTACCCTTTATGTAATGACAGATGAAGTTAGATTCCAGGACATTAATTCGTGATCTCTAGCTTGTCATCATTGACAGCATTGTGTTGCATAGGAGAGCACAGAGAATATGGTCTGTACTTGGACCTAACTTAATCTCCTTTGATTCTATGTTTGCTAGGTGAATTTTTGAATTACTTGTTTTGCCAATGACTACAGAACAAGACTTGAGACTCTCAATAGGTTTCCTGGAAGTAAGTATAATACAGACAATTGGAAGGCAAAGTGGTCATGAGCTTTTGAAATGCATCCAAAATACAGGAGTTTAAATAATCAAATCTAGGTAATGAAAATATGTCAGAAAATACAACTGTATCACGTCTAGCTGTAAAATCTTAAAAAGTGTGAAGAATGGGAAAAAATGAACTAACAGATAATGTTAAAGAATTAGTAGCAGCCAGGCAGAAAGAATAAGCAGAAAAATCTATAAATGTATCATAGAAATTACAGAGCAAAAGAGCAATATTAATGTAAGTGATAAAGTGGATAGTCAGAATGGAATTACATTATATCAGGAACAATAGTCCAGTCTTCTTTTTGATTCCTAGAAAATTTATGTTCTTCTTCTTTTCCTGTCTCTCCATTTTCTAAATTACCATCAAAATGGCCTAAATGTCCATTGCGTATCTTCAGTGTTTAGAATAGACTTTGTAACAGTGCTCAACAAATTATTGAAGAAAAGAAAGAATGAAAGAATGAATGTATGTCTCTTACTCTGAAATCTGAAAGAATCTAATGCACAATGTACTATTATAGTTAATATTTATGTTGAGCTTTTCAGATGCATTCCTTTTCCATCTCCAAGAAGAAAATATTTGTCCAGATGTCAGTAGAAAAATTGAATAATCATTATCTCATTTTCATGGCACTCTCTTTTAAGGTGTTATCTATCTTATGTTTCTATTTCTTTAATGATTCAAGTTTGAATGCCAGATTTTAGATAGTTATTATCCTTTTCAAGAATCAGCAGTAGAATTTAAATTTATGCTCTCTACCCTAAACATGCTTATGTTATTTTGTCAAATTCACCAGTTATTTATTTGAGGAGGTAAGTTTTCTATGGTCACCATTAAGAAGTTACTCTCGTGATCTCTAAAATAGATGAAGAGCAACTCTGAATAAATAAACATACAAGCACATATATAAAGACACAAAGTCACAATCTGTACCCTAGGTAAATTATCATTTTTCAGGCTTTATGTTGAAATATGGTAGACCTTGAATACTGTGCCATAGCCATGAAAGAATGGTTGTCAGCAGCATGATCACCTGTCCTTGAGCTCCATAATCACAGAATATCAAAAACTAAATGGATGAACAATATTATGTGGGTCTCATCCATTCATTCCCCCAATTAATGAAAAAAATGGGAGAAAAGAAGGAAAGGAGCTTTCAAAATTAAGTAATTTATGTTATATTCTAGGAATTTGTCTGGGCTTGATGAACATATTCCTACCTATGTTGTTTTTTTGCTTTACTTTCTTTTCTCCCTTCTAACCTGTGCCATCTGCCCTGCTCAAGTTTTTCTTTTCTGTTCTTTTCTTTCCTTTTCCTTTTGCTTTCCATTCTTTTCTTTTCTTTTTTTCAAGCTAGACTCTGATACTACTGTCTAGGCATAGTATGAAATAGCTCTTTGTGTGTAAGACATCTAAAGATGATGATGATTAAATTAGTGTGTATATACTTACACACAGAGACTTCTTTAAAAATCATCTGACAATAAGTGTTCAGTAAGTTAGAGCTATCATTATTCTATCATTTTTATGCCTAAATCAGGCTGAGTGATTGTGTGATTCCCATATTTTCTCTATAAGAAATTACCCTGCCTTTATATTTATTTATATTTATTAATATATTTGCAGCATTGCCACATTGAACCCATGGCATTCCACCACTAAGCTACATGCCTAGCCCCCTTCCGGATTTTCTGTTTTGAGGCAGGGTCTAATTTGCACCGGTTGCCTCTGGCCTCAAGCCTAAGATCCTCCTGTCTTCACCTCCCAAGTCACTGGGACTATAGGTATGTGTCATGGGAGATGGATACTCTATATTCTATTAGTCATAATTCAATCTCCAGAGATACATGGTCAATCACTTATTCCACTTTCTGAAGTAGCTCTCAGTGTATCAAGAGTGATAGAGAATAAAGAGGTAAGACTGAGTAGGCATGATGTTCCTCTCTCTCTCTCTCTCTCTCTCTCTCTCTCTCTCTCTCTCACACACACACACACACACACACACACACAAACACACACACACACACACGGATGATATACTAGAGTTTTGTAGAATAAATTTGTTTCTGCAAATGTTGGACAAACATCAAATTAAATTCAGTTACTACCATGGCAAGAAGCTTTTCTTATAAAGTTATGGTGAAAGGACACAGCCTTGACACACATCTTTCTCTACTTTAAACCAAGCAGTGTTTCCTTTTTCTGTTCAAATAACTGCCTCTTGGTCAATGTACATATTCCGTATGAGTGCAATTAAGTGTTCTGATATTCCCATTCTTCACAGTGTTATCCATAATTTGTTATGATCTACATAGTGAAATGCCTTTGCATAGTTGATAAAACAAAGATAGACATCTCACTGATATTCTCCACTTTTGGTTAATATCCATCTGACATCAACAATGATCTCCCAGGTTCCACACACTCTTCTGAATCTAGCTTGATTATTCAAGTAGTTCCTTGTCTACATACTGATGCAGTTGCTTTTGAATGATCTTTAGCAAAATTTTGCTTGTGTGTGACATCAAGGATATTGCTCAATAATTTCCACTTTCAGTTGGATCCTTTTTGTTGAGACTAGGTACAAATATGGATCTCTTCTAGTCAGTTGGCCATGTAGCTCTTTCCCAAACTTCTTGGCATAAACAAGTTAGCATCTTCACTGCTGTATCTGTTTGTTGAAACATCTCTATTGTTATTCCAGCAATTCCTGGAGCCTTGTGTTTCACCAATTCCTTCAAGGAAGATTCCACTTCTTGCTTCAATATCAGTGGTTCATGATCATGTTCAATGTCTTGAAATGGTTAGTGATTCACCAGTTCTTTCTTGTATAGTGACTTTATTTATTCCTTCCATCTTCTTTTGATGTTCTGTCAATCATATAAATACCAGAGAAACACTGGCAGATATAGTGTCAAAAAATGAGCCCCAGAGGTAAGAAGGCACTGAAGAGATGACTGGGGAAGAATTGCCTCCTCAAAATACAGTCAACCATAAAAACAGAAATGTAATAAATTCCCAGGAACCTCCACTTTCTCAGGTGTCATATCTCAAAATTAGGAGAAACAACTGTTAACATCCATTAATAATTGGAATGTGGAATGTACGTAGTATGAATCAAGGAAAATTAGAAATTATAAAAAGTGAAATGGAATGCATAAATATTGAAATTCTTGGCCTCAGTAAGCTAAAATGGACTCGGATGGGATATTTTGAATCAGATAATCATATGCTGTACTATGCCAGGAATGACAGATTAAAGAGAAATGGGATTGCATTCTCATCAAAAAAGACATCTCAAGATCTGTCCTGAAGTACAATGCTGTCAGTGATAGAATAATATCCATATGCCTACAAGGATAGAATAATACCCATATGCCTATTATTCAAATTTACACCCACCACTAAGGCCACAAATGAAGATAGGGAAGATTTTTTACCAGCTTCTGCAATCTAAAATAGATAGAGCATGTAATTAGGATAAAGTGATAATTACTGGTGACTGGAATGCAAAAGTTGGAAAAATAATTGGCTCAGTAGTTAGTAAATATGGCTTTGGTAACAGAAATGATGCAGTAGATCACTGACAGAATTTTGTTAGACCAATGGCCTTTTCAAGCAAATACATTTTCTCAGTAACATAAATGGCAACTATATACATACAGTTCACCAGAAGGAACAGATAGGGACCAAACTGAGTACATTTGTGGAAAGATATTTTGGGAAAAGCTCAGGATCAAACCTCAGAACAAGGGCACATGCTGATTTTGGATCAGACCATCAACTTCTCATATGAGGGTTCAACCTAAACCTGAAGAAAATTAGAACAAGTATATGAGAGCCAAGGTATTACCTTGAGTATACCCAACTTGAGTTCACAGACCACCTCAAGAACAGGTTTAAACACTAATGATAGAAAAAACAAGTGATTTTGTGACATGACTCAAGGACATCATTCATACAGAAAAAGTTTATAAAAAGGACAGGAAAAAAATGAAAATACAAAATTACATGTCAAAAGAAACTCTGAAACATGTCTTTGAATGTCAAGCAGCTGAAGTAAAAGGAAGACATGATGAAGTTAAAGAACTAAACAAAAGATTTCAAAGGGCAGTTCAAGAAGAAAAAAATCAAATATAACAGTGACATGTACAAAGAATAGGAGACAGAAAAACAAAAGGGAAGAACATGCTCTGTTTTTGCTAAGCTTAAATAAGTATGCTTAAAAGATCTCAATGATATAACAACCAAACAGATGGGAGCAATTGATATTTAAAAAATAGCAAACTTAGAAGGAAAATTCAGCAAAGAAATAAAGATCTTGAAAAGGAACAAAACAGACATCCTGGAACTATAAAAGACAGTCAATCAAATAAAGTTATGGTATAATCTAATGTATCCTGATTGGCTGGAACAGCAAACAGAATATTAGACACTGAAAAGTTGAATAGCTTACTTATTCCAATACCAAGAAGAACAAAAATATATATTAACATAACCAATATTTTCAAGTTATCTTTGAGAGAATGAAGAGCTATAATCTACCAATACAAGAGGTACGAGAGGGAGCTAAAATTAAAACTAGAGGCATACAAAATCTGTTCAAAGGAATAATAGGTAAAAACTTCCAGACTCTAAAGGAGAAATAGACAGCCAAACCAAAGAGGCATCCAGAACTCCAAATAGAAGAGATCCTCTCCACATCCCATCACAGTTGACATAATAATCTACAAATCAAAGAAGTAATTTTAAATATTGCAAGATAAGAATGTCAGCTCACTTGCAAAGGCAAACCAGGCATAATAATAGTTGACTTCTCAAGATCAATCTTAAATGTAAGAAAGCATAGTCAAATATTTTTCATGCTCTGAAAACAAAAAATTGCCAACTAAGGGTACCACTGCCTTCAAAGTTATCCTTTAAAACATGGAGAGATTTAATCTTTTCATGATATAAACAAGTTTAAGCAATTCTTGACATTAAAGTCAGCATCGTGGAAGATATTTTTCAAAATACTGCATACATAAGAAAGATAAGCCCAAATGTAAGATCAAACTAAATTAAACACAAGTGAGGAATGCATGAACAAAAGAAGATAATCTAGACCATCAATGTCTCAGCATGAAAAGGGGACAGATGGAATAAAAAACAACATCCAAATATAACAGAGAAACAATCAACAAAACTATGCAGAATACCAAACTCTTCTCAATAATTACCCTAAATATAAATGGCTGTAACACATAATTTAAAAGTTACAAACTGGCCAACTGGATCCCAAACCAAAAAACTTTGTTATGTGGGATTCACGAGTCTCACTTCATCAAGGACCAAAAAGGACTGAAAATAAAAGACTAGAAAACAATTTGTCAAGCATGTGGAAATTTTAAAAAAGTAGTGGTAGTTACATTAATTTCTGACAAATTTAAATTCAACCCCAAACTCATCAGAACAGACAAAGAAGGGCATATATATTAATAATGGGAACAATCAATTAACTCATGTTAGTTATAATTTATGAACAAAATATAGCAGCACATGGCATCATAAAAAACTTTGCTGGAAGTAAAGGAGCATATAGGCAGAGATACATTAATTTTAGAAGACCTCAATACTTCATTCTAATAGACAAATCAAAGCAAAAAATTCAACAACCAACTTAAACCGCACCACAGATCAAATTAACTTAACAGATACCTGTAGAATATTCCATCCAACAGAGATAGAAAATACATTTTTCTCATCACTACATAGAACTTTTTCTAAAATAGACAACATTTTAGTTAAAAAAAAAATGGCCTTAAAAAAAATTGAAATCATCCCCTGTGCCTTGTCAGATCACAATGGAATAAAACTAGAAGTCAAAATCAAGGAAAACTACAAAAAGTTGAAAATATTTACAGATTTACTAAAACAGTTCTGAATGATCAATCAGTTGCGAAAGGAATCAGAGAGGAAATTAAAAAGTTATTTCAGTCAAATAGCAGTGAAAATGAAACCAACCAAAATCTATGGGATACAGCAAAGGCAGTTCTACCAGGTAAGTCCACAGCCATGAATGTCTACATTAAAAAAATAAAGAAGTCCCAATTAAATAACTTAATGGTATACCTCAAGGCACTAAAGGGACAGCAACAATCCAAACCCCAAATTCGTATGCAAAAAGAAATGATTAAAATCAAAGCAGAGGTTAACAAAATAAAGACTAATTGTTGTTGTTGTTGTTGTTAGGTGCCATAGAGTCTGTATCCAACTCATAGCGACCCTCTGTACAACAGGAGAAACACTATTGTCAGTGCTTCTCTGCTGTGCATAGGGTTTTCAATGGCAGATTCATTTTTGGGAGGGGATTGCCAGGTCCTTCAACCAAGCCTACAGCTTCTGGTGTTCCCAGGTGGTCTCCCATCCAGGTACTGACCAGGCCCGACCCTGCTTAGCTTCCGAGATCTGACAGGATCGGATGCTACAGGGCTATGGCTGCAGGCAAAGACTAGTAGGATAATACAAAAAGTTAATAAAACTAGGAGTTGGCTCCTGGGCTGGGGTTGAACTCAGATGGTAGAGTACTGCTCTGTGCTCTCTGAGGCCCTGGATTTGACCCCTAGCACTGCTAAACTGTGAGGACAGATAATCCACTTTTGAAGCAATCTTGAAATAATCAGCCAATGAAAACTCTACATAGGGTTGCTATGAAACAGAACAGACTGGACAACATGTAACAACAATAGTTAGTTTTTTGAAAACATAAACAAATTTACACTCCCTTAGAAAAATCTACCAAGAAAAGAGAGAAAATGTCAAGATGGATAAAATTAGAAATGAAACAGGGTACATAACCTTTGATACCAATGAAACACAGAAGATCATCAGAAACTACTTTGAGAAGTTGTACTCCCTGCCACTCAAAAAATGAAAATAGAGAAGAAATGGATAAATTCCTTAACACTTAGGACCTACAAAACTAAATCCAGAAAATATAAGCCATTGAAACAAACGTATAATAAGCAATAATATTGAGGGAGTAATAAAATCTTCACAACAAAGTAAAGCCCAGATCCTGACAGGTTCACAGCTGAATTCTGTCAAACCGTTAAAGAGGAATTCATACCTATACAATTTGAACTATTTCATAAAATAGAAAGTTAAGTTATAATTCCAAATTCGTGTTATGAAGCCAGTATCAGCCTGACATCAAAAGTACATAAAGACACTACGAAAGAAACAAACAAACAATAACAACAACAACAACAACAACAAAACTACAGACCAACTTCCCTGGTGAACATTGATGCAAAAATCCTCAACAAAATTCTTGCAAACTGAATAAAATAACACATAAACACAAATAGATTAATGTAATAAAATATATCAAGAGACTTTCGGGCAGAAATCATATGATCATCTCAATTAAGGCTGAAAAAAATCCTTTAACAAATTTCAACATCCCTTCATGATAAGAGTGCTGAACAAACTAGGTATAAAAGGAACTTATGTCAACATCATAAGGGCCATATATGACAAACCTATAGTCAGCATCATATTAAATAGAGAAAAATTGAAAGCATCCCCTCTAAGATCATGAAAAATACAACAATTGAGGTCCTGGCTAGAGCAATCAGGCAAGACAAAGAAATAACAGGAATACAAATAGGGGAAGAAAAGCTCAATTTATCTGTATTTGCAGATGAAAACATACCTAAAGGACTCTAAAAATTCCACTAGAAAATTCTTATAGTTAATTAGCTACTATAGCAAAGTAGCAAGATACAAAATTAACACTCAAAAATCAGTAGCATTCCTTTATACCAATAACAAACAGGAAGATAAAGAAATCAAAACAATAATCCCATTCAAAAGAGCCCAACAAACAATTAAATGTTTAGGATCAATCTAACTAAAGACTCTAAAGACCTCTACAACGCACATTTCAAAAACTAAAGAATTGCATAAAATACTAGAAGACAGAAGGAGCTCCTTTGCTCATGGATCAGAAAAATTAATATTGTGAAACTGGCTACACTACCAAAATGAATGTATAGATTCAATGCAATCCCTACAAAATATCCACTGACATACTTCACAGAAATATAAAAACAATCCTAAATTTTGTCTTGAAACACACAAAAAATGTGTATAGACAAAACAATTTTAAGCAACAAAAAAGTGCAAGAGACACAGCAATACCTGACTTCAAACTAGACTACCAGGCTATCATCGCAAAAACACCTTGGTACTGGCACAAAAAAGCATTAAGACCAAGGGAACAGAATAGAAGGCCCAGATATACACCCATGGAACTACAGCCAGATGATCTTTGAAAAAAGGGCCAAAGGTGTGCATTGGAGAAAAGACAGCCTTTCAATAAAATTTTCTGGTAAAATTGAATATCCATATGTAGAAGAATTAACTTAGACTGGTACCACTCAATCTGTATGAGAACCAACCCAAAATGGATACGAGACCTCAATATAAAATCAGAAACTTTAAAACTATTAGAAGAAAAGATATGGAACACACTCCAACATATAGGCCTAGGCAAATACTTCCTTAATAAAATTCTAATTGCCCACAAAAGTGCACCAAGATTCAACAGATTTTTGTTGTACAACAAAAAACTCCTGAACATCAAAAGTAACAATTACTAGTGCAAAGGGTAATCCAATAGAATGAGAGAAAACATTTGCATCCTACATATCTGGCAGAGGAATAATTCCTAGTATGTACAAAGAACGTAAGAAATTAAACACCAAAGTAATAAATAATCTAGTATATAAGTGGACAATGGAACTGAACAGACAGTTCTCAAAAGAAGAAATATAAATGGCCAATAAGCACATGTAAAATGCTCACTATCCTTATCCATTAGTAAAATGCAAATCAAAACTACACTGAGATTCCATCTCACTCCAGTAAGAATGGTCAAGATTAATAAAACAAAGAAAAACAAATGTTGGTGAGGGTGGAGAGAAAATGGAACTCTTTAACACTGCTCATGGGTCTGTAAATTAATTGAGCCACTTAGGAAGTCAAGATGAAGGTACTTAAAGTAAGAATAGAACTAAAATGTGATACTGTTATATCATTTCTAGGAATATACTCAAAGGAAGATAACTCATCATACCGCAGGGACACCTGCACTTCCATATATAACGCAGTGCTCTTCATAATCACAAGAGTATGGAATCAACCTAGATGTCTATCAGCAGAGGATTGGATTAAACATTTTGATATATTTACATAATGGAGTATTATTCAACAGTAAATAAAGATGAAATTATATCATTTGCAGCAAAGTGAATGGAACTGGAGGGTGTCATTATAATGAAAGCAACCCAGACTGAAAAAGGGAAATACCTCATGTTCTTCCTCATTTACCGGAGTTAAACCTACCTAAAAGGGAAAGAGAGAGAGAGAGAGAGAGAGAGAGACAGAGAGACAGAGAGTTGTAAAAGAACAAAACACTCTCCAACACTGTGCCATGCCTAGCAATATGGCGTGCTTCCCTGGCATTCATACAGTTTTCAGTGACTGATTTTTGGAGATTGCTTCAAGAGTGGATTCCAGCCGGGCGTGGTGGCGCACGCCTGTAATCCCAGCGGCTCGGGAGGTGGAGGCGGGAGGATCGCAAGTTCAAGACCAGAGGCAGTCTGCGTAATTTAGCGAGACCCTGTCTCAAAAAAAAAAAAGTAAAAAAAAAAAAAATGGGCTGAGGTGCAG
Source organism: Pedetes capensis (assembly GCA_007922755.1). NCBI lineage: Eukaryota > Metazoa > Chordata > Mammalia > Rodentia > Pedetidae > Pedetes > Pedetes capensis. The sequence continues at coordinate 16,572 of VMDO01010489.1, read as the reverse complement.
CTCAGTGGTCCAGCACTTGCAGAGCATGCAGGCACGAGGCCCTGGGTTCAACCCCCAGTACCAAACACACACACACACACACAAAAAGCGTGTATTCCCATCTCCTCTCATTTTTTACAGTGCAAGAGATTGAACCCAAGGCCTCATAGAGGACAGAAGAGCTCTCTAACAACTGACCTAAATCCCAGTCCACATATGTATATATACATTCATGTTGCCATTGTTAGGTGCCCTCAAGTTAGGTATGCAGGGTCATAGAGACTCTATGTACAGCAGAATGAAATACTCCCCGATTCTGTGCCAGACACATGAGTTTATTTATGTTTAAACCCATCATTTTAGATACTGTGTCAATACATCTGTTGTTGTTGTTAGAGGCCATCATGTTATGTTTGATCATAGTGACGCTCATAGTGTTTTCAATGGCTGATTGTTTCAGGATTGCCTCAAGAGTGGATTGCTATGTCCTCTCATTTTTGCAGTGCTGGGAATTGAACTTGAGAACTCAGAGACTGCAGAGGGGCACTCTACCAACTGAGCTAAATCCCATCCCTTTCATTCTGCCTAGTGAATGGTTTTCTTTTTGTTGTTGTTGACCTGTCAATCTCCCAAGCATAATGTCCTTCTTCAGGGATTGGTCTTTCCTCAATACATGTACAAAATACATAAGTCATAGTCTAGGTATCCTTGCTTCCAAGAAGCACTTTAGTTGCCCTTCTTCTATAATGGATCTGTTGGTTCTTTTGGCGGTCCGTGGTATATTCAATATTCATCTCGATCACCACAATTCAGAAGTATCAATTCTTCTTCTCTCATCCTTGTTCAATATCCAGCTTTCACAACCATACTACGCCTATAAAAATATCAAAGGCACACCTTTGTCATCAATGTGACATCTTTACTATTCAATACTTTAAAGAGATCTTTTGCCAAAGTTTTTCCAAATGCAATATGTCCTTTGATTTTTTGACTGCTGCTTTCAAGGGTGTTGAATATAGAAACAAATAAAGCAAAATCATGGACAAACTTAATCTTTTCTCCATTTATTGTGAAGTTCATACTATTCATACAGACCCAGTTGTAAGGATTTTTGTTTTGTTAATGTTGTGTTGTAATCCATACTGAAGGTTTTGTTCTTTGATCTTTATCAGTAAGTGTTTCAAATACTCTTCACTTTCAGACAGCAGGGTTGTGTCCTCTGCATAATGCAGGTTGTCAATGAGTCTCCCTCCAGTCGTGATGCCATGTTCTTCTTCATAAAGTCCAACTTCTCGGATTATTTGCTCAGTATATAAATTGAAGAGATACAGTGAAAGGATATAGCTCTTACACTCACCTTTCTTGATTTTAAACCAAGCAGTGTTTCCTTGTTCTGTTTGAACAAGGCCTCCTGATCCATGTACAAATTCCTCATGGTTATAATTAGGTGCTCTGGTATTACCTCTCTTTGTAGTGTTATCTGTAATTTGTTATGATCCACCTAGTCAAATTACTTTGCATAGTTGATAATACATAGATACACATCTTTCTGACATTCTCTATTTTCAGCTACCATCCATTTGACATCAGCGATGCTGTCCCTGGATCCCTGCCCTCTTTGGAATCTAGACTGATTTTCTGGCAGTTCCCTGTCTATGTACTGCTGCAGTCACATTTGAATGATCTTTAATAAAATTTTACATGTGATATTAATGATATTATTCAATAATTTCCACAGTCACTTGTATCCCCTTTCTTGGGAATAGGCACAAATATGGATCTCTTCCAATCAGTTGGCCGGGTAGCTGTTTTCTAAATCTTTTGGCATAAACGTGTTAGCATCTCTAGTGCTGCATCTGTTTGTCAAAACATCTCTATTGGTATTCCATCAATTCTTGGAGCTTTGTGTTTGGTGGGGAGGGGACTAGTAGGAAGGAGGGGAAGATTGGCAAGGTAAGAAGGGTAAGAAGAATAAAATAGATGGATAAAGAGGTAAAGAAAATGAAAAATATTGGATTAACCTCTATGACAATTTTAAGAAAAGAGGAAAAAATAGGAAAGACAAAAAAGAAAGGAAAAAAGGGTGAAGTGAAAGGAAATTCAACCAGAGTATAACTCATTGTTGCATATGGCTACCATTACATGTTAATTAAAATTCTTACTTTTTTTTTCTTTTCTGCAAAATGTTTAAAGAGATGGAAGTATAACAAAAACCTATTTGATAGTTGCATAATGGACATACCCATTGGCTTATTACTCTATGGGCTGGAGTTTAGCTCATTTGGTAGAGTGCATTTCTTCACTGTCTGAGGCCCTGGGCTTGATCTCCAGTACCACAAAAAATAGGAAAAGGATGTGATATTCCCAAAGTAATCTCAAAATAATCAACCTTTGAAGACCCTGTGAACAGCAGAGAAGTGCTGACGTAATGCTGGGCATGGCACGGTATCAAGAAGTGTTTTGTTCTGTTATACATAGGGTTGCTATGAATCAGACCTGACTCCATGATACGTAACAACAACAATTACTCTGTACTCCACTAATATTTGCAAACAAAATACTAACAAAGAATATCTCTTTTGGGATTCTTATGCTGTCTTAAATGCTTATTATTCCAAAAGAACCAAGGAGAGTGTGGCATGATAGAGAGGATGTTTGCCTCTTTCACAGAACTTATAACAAAGTAGTTTGAAACCACACATTACAAGATTTTCACGTTTAAACTTACTTTTGTTGGATAAAACATTGTCATGTCTGGATGTTGTTTCATTTGACCTCCAAATGATCCTCACTATTAAATTAGTATTTGATTTGACACAATAGACACTTTTGGAGTAATAGAAGGGATATTAGTGGACTGAAACATGGACTGTAATAAAATAAAGGCTATTCTCAACTAGACATAAAAAAAGGACTAAAGTATACTCTTTCATGAAACAGCAAACTTTACTTAAGGGAGTAGTAACTTAATATGATTTTTGAGTACTCTCTGTGGCTTAATCCATGCTGGAAAAGATACAGGTATAAGTTGTCCTAACCAATGTAGCAAAGAATGTGAAAAAAATGGAAAGTCTAATTAGTGCCATTATGAGATCTTCACAGGTTTTAGAAATGCAAGGAAAGAACTTATTTTGAAGTTGCATTTTGTGGCTAGCTAGCATCCTTTTGATGTGAACATGTGAAAGGATTAGATCATATGTCAAAGTTTTAATTCAAGTGCCCCAGAAAAACCCTAGACTATGCCCTTCAATTATAAAGGTTATAATTTTGATTGGGCTATTCTGAGTTGAATATTATCTCAAAGTCTTTGTGGTTCTTTCATAGGAATGTTAAAAAGGGAAATGGTAAAATGAGTTGTCGGGGTTTTAGCTCTAGCCCGGCTAAAGTTAGGGCCAAACCCTCAACATAAAACGTGGCCGGTGTCAGGAAAGAAGGACCTCGGGAGACCTTCAGATGGTTGGAGAAGAACAGGGAAGGTTTATTGGGGTGCTCCCCTTATGGAGAGCAAGGAGCAGGCAGCCCCTATAGAGCAAGGCTTTATCCCTTTAAGTGCTGGCTCTATGCCTAGAACATGGAATGCTGCAGCCTAAGTGCTGGTACAGCTCAGCCTTAAAGGCACAGCCACAGCCGCTGGTGTTCAGTTGAGGTCTGATGGTCTTGACTCTCGCGGCTCGCCTTCTTTACCCCCCTCCTTCCCAGGGATGGGAGGAGTTGGGAGGCTCTTCGTGGCTTGCTGGATGACTTTGGCTCTTCAGGGCCCCTGGGCTTGATCTCGCCGGCCTGCTAGATGGTCTTGCTGGAGTAGGGAGTGCTGGTCCAGGTGATGAGGTTCAGGAGATGGTCAGAGAGGTGAGGATCAAAGGAGTGATATGGGGTCCAGGAGCCCTACTTTTATAGGGTCCTGGAGGGGTCACATGGTGGGGTTCAGCCAATCAGGGCACACAGCTGGCAGGTACAGTGGGCAAATGGACGTAACTGCCAAGTGGAGACAGTTACTACCTGCAAGGTGGTGAGGGGAGCCAATCAAAATTAAGGTGGTTAAGGCTGGTCAAGCTGGCCGGGGGCCATCTTTGCTCACTCGATGGGAGGGGTTGTTTTGAGTGGGTGAGATGAGCCCTGGGGTCAACTAGGGGTCAGCCCCTCAGGCTGTTATGAGGGACCCTAGCTGGGAAATATAATTTTAAAAATCCCCAACAATGAGTGACCTACATATTATGGAGTCAGATGATTTATACCTGTGTCATCAGGCAGCCTGAATCCTAATATTATTTTGGCAAAACCCAACAATGAATATGACTGTGGTAGATTTCTGAATTTCAATGATACTAAAGCCATAGGGGGCTAGAGTTTATCTCAGTTGGTAGAGTGCTGCGCTACACTCTTTGAAGCCCTGGGTTGGATCACCAACACTGCAAAAATAGAAGAAGGACTTGGCAATTAATTCCCCAAGCAATCTTGAAACAATCAGTCTTTGAAAACCCTAGGAGGGTCACTATGAGTTGGAACCAACTCCATTGCAACTAATAAAAAAAAAAGCAATGGGGGTTCATATTCAAACAGAATTTTTGTTTGCTTATTCATTTACTTGTGAAATTTTAAACATTTTCCCTATATGATACTATAAAGGCCTTTTCTCCTTAGGAAATCCACTGACATCATATATAGATGTATGTATATATATATATATATATATATATATATATATATATATATATATACATATATATATGTATATATACACATATGTATACATATGTATACATATACGTACATATATACACATATATATGCATATATATTTGCTTCTTTAAAAAAAGATTTGACTTCACTCTGTCACTACATGTAAAAATAATCGTATAAAACAGAGAAGTATGAAATATTACCTTAATATTAATGTCATATTTTAATTTGAGCCAGAAAAATTTAATTTATATAAGCAAAGTGTTTGACCACAATGATTAATTGGACTTAGAAAATCATTCATTATTTTCCTGATTTTAAAATTAATATTTGAGAATAAAACTAATGTTAGTGTACCGATACTATCTCATTTGCCTCAGATAATAATTTCACCAATCTTGTCAGCACTTTTTTTTAATATATTACAATCATCTTTAGGTTTGCTTAATGAAAAATTCATCTATTGTTCTTATGAAATATGTGTAGTACTTTCAAATAATGCTATCCACTGTTGATGTAGTATAAATATGATTTTGTATACTGAAAGATATATGAATGCAAATATTATAAGCAGTTTTGATTGTCATTAAAATATGGTTTTAGGGATGTGGGCGTGTATTTGAAAGTTCATGTGTGAGTATGTAGAATGATTTTGTGTGTGTGTGTGTGTTTGTAAGAGATGGAAAATGAAGCAACCCATTTGCAGGTTCAATATTTAATGCTTTCTTTTATGGTATCACTATCAATCAAATCATCCCTAGTATATACACAGAAGTTGTTTATCTCCAAAGTAGCAATTACATTACCATGCTAATGGCATACACATTCATATTCTCTTTCTTTCTCACTCAATATACTCATTTCTTCCTCCCTACATCCCTGCATGATACTTCCACATCAAATTCTAAGTGCAAATTCAAAACCTTATCTGGTGTATATCTTTTCTGTTCATTTTTGGCAACATCAATTCTTATTCACACCCTTGTTTGTGTCACTATTCACAGCTCTTTGTTGAGGATGCTAGTAAGGAAACAAATTTGTGAAGAAAACTGGGTACATTCATGATTTTTGTCTGCTTTACTGGGCATTGCCACCTCCAGTTGCAGCCTCCTTTGTTACTGAAATATCTATTGTCTTGACATGTAAGGCATAAAGTCTTCATTAGGAAGGAAGTTTTTTTGCATACGGTCTGAAGTCTACAGAATAATCCAATTGGAAGGCAATGATTGGGAATCATTAAATTTTCTCTTACATTATGGGGCTGTGATAACTTAGTCATCTTTGTCACAAAAGCATTTATGTTTTCTCCTCCAAACTAACTGTGATTGGGGAACTCTCACTCTGACTGTCATTAAAGTCATTACTGTTTCATTGAAAATCCTCACAACAGATTTCCTTGGCACTTTCAAGCTTCTAACTAGAATGAAGGATGTTTTCTCTGTGATTATATGTCACATCAGACCTAGCCCTACTGTGTATAGGTTCAATACTCTCGTTATTTCCACTTAAGTTAAGAAATTTGATCTGAAGACAGACCAGTCATCTGCAAATGCATATGTTTCCTGAAAATGATTTTTAATAAGTAAGCAGTATAGATTTCTCTCATGACTTTGATTATTGGCAGTGGCCCTGCTAAACAAAAAATTAGATATTCTCACAGAGACCAGCTAGCTGTTTAATAATAACAGGACAATCTGGAGTGGGATAGTGTCACGTTCTTGGCCTCAACTTTTAAGCCCAAACAATATTTGTCTAACCTTCACAGATGTGATTGCTTATGGGAGCTTGATTCATACTGACCAAACTAAAACAACATATGTCTACTCTTTCAGTAAGAACAATCTACTAGGAGGAAAATTCTAAGCAATGCACTGTATGTTAAACACAGACTCACAGCAAGAAGAATCCATGCAAGATATTAATGACCATGTCATTAAGTCATTTGTAGTACATTTGTCTTCTCTGTTAGGAATGGTTTTACTCACCACACTATATGGGTGAATCAACTTATCATGAAATCCCTCTCATGCACATTGTTGTAGGTACACTGACATACCCTTGCTATACACAACCTCTGTTTGTTTCTTTGTTCGTTTTTTTTCTTTTTTCTTTTCTTTTTCTATTTATTTATTTATTTATTTACTTACTTATTTATTTATTTGTGTGTGTGTGTGGTACAGGGGAGCTGAAACCAGGGCCTCACTCATACTTTGCAAGCACTCTACCATGGAACTGCGCCCTTATTGTTATGTGCCATCAAGTTGTGTCCGACTCATAGTGATTTTTATAAGGTTTTCAGTTCTGATTGTTTCTGCGTTGTTTTGGAAGTGGACTGCCACATCCCTCTCCCATTATTGCCATGCTAGAGGCAGAACCAGAGTCCTCAGAGAGAGCAGAGCTGCACTCTACCAACTGAAAGTGGGCTGGGATTTAGCTCAATTTCTTAGAGTGCTGCTCTGCTCACTCTGAGGCCCTGAGTTGGATACTTCAGTACTGTAAAAATGGGAGAAGACCTGGAAGCCCACTCTTGATACAATCCCATAACAACCAGCCATTGTTAATTCTATGAATAGCAGAGTAGCAATGACATAGTGCTGGGCATGGCATAGTGTCAGGGAATGTCTCATTCCTCTGTACATAGAACTGATAGCCTCCAACAACAACAAGATGCCCACTAAGTCCCATTTTATTTTTCATCCTGGGACAAAATCTCTGACCTCAAACTTGTAGTCCTCCTGCCTCAGCCTGCTGAGTCACTGGCACAGGCAGGTGCCACTGAGTCTGGCCACAACCTGTTTCTAAGATGCTAATGATAATGCTTCCTCTTTGCTAAAAGTCTTTCTGGAGACACAGTCCTATTAAATCAACTTGGTTAATTTATTATGCAATTTTAGGTTAAAAGTTAATTTTTAAGTGAATATCCTCAAAAGTTAGTTCAAGCCTATTTGATTAAATTACTTCACTATTCCCTGTGACATGACCAAAATATTTTTCATTAAAACTGCGATACTTTTGATACTCAATTTGCTGAGACCATGACCTTGACACAGGGATTTGCGAAGGAAATTGAAGTATAAAATTAGCCTACTTATAGGTGATCTATGCTTTTGCAGTCTCTGAGGTTCCGAGTTCAATTCCCAGCACCACAAAAATGGGAGAAGGACCTGGCAATCCACTCCCATGGCAATCCCGAAACAGTCAGCCATTGAAAGCCCTGTGAGAGTCACTATGAGTCGGATACCGACTCGACGGCACCTAACAACAACAACAACATACTTTTGCAGATAGCAAATTTTAGCTGTGGACTTATATCCACTTTTTACTTAAGAATTCTGGGAACGACTTTTTGCTATCCCTGACTTCTACAATGACAAATGTTCTTTCTTTTATAAGGTGGATTAGATAAACCACACATGGTTATTACTTCTCTTTGTTCCTCACATTTTTGCAATTTTGATGGATTATTGAAGACACAGCTCTCAAATGTAAAATAATCATTTTTTGGTTACATATTATTACCTAATAGCCTTGTTAATATATTATATTCACTGAATTCCATCTGAAAACTTCATTTAAGAAAAGAAGCATTAAGACAACCTGAACATACACACTCCAAGGCACTGAAATTTATGTTTCTGAGGGTAAGGACAGTTCTATGTTCTTATGTCATAATTAAGTGCGACATTGACTGGATTCGAGTTAATGGCATGAATATCACTTCAAAGTTTAGCTTCTGATGTCTCCAAGAATATCCCTTCTTTCATTCTATTCCATACTGATTTCAAATCCTTTGGAGGAATCCAGAACCACAGAGGTTGGCAGAGAAATAAGATGGAAAAAGCTTTGGCCCTACCTAGCAGACTCTCTCTGGTGTGAGAGGTAAGTTTTTATTGTAGTAAGCCACAGCAATTTCAGTCATTTGCTATATAAATTAATCCTTCCTCACTGATATGGGTGTCAATGAAAAGAAATTCCTAAGACTTTCATCAGAAAAGCCCTATCTAAATGTCATATGATACACTGGGGAAATAATTGCATACTCATCAGAACGCGAGACCTTCAAAGATTTTCAACAAGCATACATTTTAGGATTGATTTTTCTTAAGCACTTACTGTCTTTGAATTTGCATAAAATGCAGCTAGTCTTTTTAATATTAATAAAACTATTTTATTGAAATAATATTTATACATCTTATTGAGATACAATGATAATTTTATTTATGTATACAATGCATAATGATCATCTCAGCATAATTACCACTTCCATCTTCCCAATTATTAGTTATTTCTATCTATTATACTGTCCTTCTAGATCAACTTTTTAGTTTTCACAAATGATTGAGAACATGTCGTATTTGTCCTGCTGAGTCTAACTTATTTTATTTAATATACTGACCTCCAGTTCCATCATGCTGCTGCAAATGAGATTTCATTCTTTTATGGCTAATAATATTCTAACTTGTATATACACCATTGTATGTATGTATGTATGTATGTGTGTGTGGGTGTGTGTGTGTGTGTGTATCCTTGATGGAGACTTTTAGTTGATTCTATATCTTGGCTATTAAGTTTACATTTCTCTCTTTTTCTGCATTGATGCTTTCACTTGCAGAATGACATCTCTTTCCTAAATTGAATCTACCCATATTTGCATTCTATGAATCATCCCCACAAACATAAATAAATAATACTACACACATACACATGTGCATTACAAACAAAAAAATAACAAGAATAATATAGTGAAAGTCTTAGAACAAATTAAAATTTTTTAAATACTCGTGGCACACTTTTTATAAAGAATTTATAGTTTTGTGCTTAGGAATGAACTCTAGGCCATGTACACCCTAGGCAAACACTCTCCCATGGATCCCCCACTCCTGGCTCCTTTTTTATTTTTCAATTTTGAAACAAGGTCTCCCTTAGTTGCACAGGTCACCTCTCGTCTCGAATTTATGGTATTCCTGCTTCAGCCTCCCAAGTCACTGGGATTGCAAGCATGTGCCATCATGCCCAGCCATCTGAATATTTTTTTGACCACAAGGCACATTTTACCTTACTTTACCATTGTTTGAGGATAAGTGCTGTTTTTTTTTTTTTTCATTAAAATGGTGGAATATTTTATGTTCAATTTAGCTTTGTATGCTCTCAAAGTTTCAAAATAATCTGAAAACCTTTGTCAAATTATTAGAAACTCTAGAAGAAATAGGCTTCATCTGAAAGTAGTTCAGAGACTTACCCTTCAGCTCCTACCTTTAAGTCATTCTCGAGTCTATATATCTTGTCATCACACATTTATACTTTATATCTTGTAGTCATTTTGAAATAATCAGGCTTGTTTCCTATCTTTCTGGGTTCTCATTATCTACATATTTTTCTTATTGTTTTAGTTTATTTTTTGTTACTTTTACATAAGTCCTAGTAGATATCTTTGTTCTATACTGACAATTATTCATTCATATATTAAACAAAATGAAGATCTACTCAAGTGTGATACATACTCTACCAGTATTTGGGACACATCAATAAGTTTCATCAATGTTCATCCTCTTTCTCTGAGATGTAAATCATTATTAACTACATAAAACAAATATACATTAATTGAAATTATCCTTCAAGTTTTATTTATTAAATGATATTTATGAAGGACTAATCATCATGCATCTGTATAAGTATTCTGCACTTCCAACTTACCACATTGCCTCCAGTTCTCCTGTTATCTAATCTCTTATGTTCAGTTTGTTTGGTTATTCTTCATAAAGTACTAATTTTATCAGGTCTCTTAAGACACTACAGCAAATTGTTTCATTTTTACCACACAGTAAATCCAAACCTTTGAGCATGGTATTCAAACTTTTATCTTCCCAAAGCTACTGAAAAATCCCAAACTGACCAACTTCAACTTAATAATTGACCAATTTATCTACTAAACCTTATGTTAGTCATTATATAGTTACATTTCTTTTTTCTTTCTTTCTTTCTTTCTTTCTTTCTTTCTTTTTTTTTTTTTTTTTTTTTTTTCAGTCCTGGGGGTTGAACACAAGGACTCGTGCTTGCATGCTTTGCAAGTGCTGGACCACTGAGCTGCAGCCCCAGCCCCCCCCCCTTTTTTTTTTTTTTTTTTTTTTTACTTTTTTGGGACAGGGTCTCGCTAAATTAGGTAGACTGCCTCTGCTCCCAAACTTGTGATCCTCTTGCTTCCACCTCCCAAGCCGCTGGGATTACAGGCTTGCGCCACTGTGGCTGGCTACAGTTACATGTCTCAAGCACTTTGTACTTTTCATTTAATGGTGAAGATAAGCCTTCCAAAGGCCAAATATTCTGCCCCAAATTCATTGATAATAAATGCCCCCACTGAGCCTATAGTTCTGAACAATTTTGTTTTAAATTTTGTCTACATTCTGCTAATATTTTTACATTATATTTATCTACCAGGAACATATAACTTTCTTCTTTCTGTACTTGTTCTCCTCATAAATGAAATGAGTAAAAGTATAAAATGTATATAAATCTAAAGATCCAGAGAATATATTATCAAATAGAATACTCTAGCAGCAAAACAAAACAAGCAACGAAAAACAAGCAACGATCATTTAGCAGATTTGCGAGATCATAAAAATGGCCACGTAAATTGAAACCATGCAAAGCGATCTTAATAACAAATGGAAAAGTTATGAGTGTTGCAAGACCTTTAAAAATCGTTATCCACATTAGAAGTTTCTTTACTCCTGCTTATAAATGTATAGGGAAATAGAAAATTAAAGAATATTTGTTTAGCACATTATAGTTTAAAACGTTAGAAACATTGAGAATTTAGGTTTTTTATTTCTTTGTAAAAACTTACTATAAGTAACTTAGTAATGCCTGACATTTTCTTTTCATATAACTTAGAATATGAAATGAGCATCTTTTCTAAACCTAGGTGAATTGGATTTTCTACTTTTTTCAATGCCATAAAAGTTTCCAGCAAATTCTTTTTTTGTTTGTTTTTTCAGTACTTTGAAGTTGAACCCAGGGTCTTATACATGCTTTGAAAGTGCTCTACACCTAGGTTGCACCCCTACTCGTTTTTTTTTTGTTTTTTTTTTTTTATCTTGAGACAATGTCTCATTAAGTTACACAGGCTGCCTCTGGACTCGACCCTGTGATCCTCCTGCTTGCACCACGTCACTAAGATTACATGCATGAGCCACTGTGCAGTCTTCCAGAAATTCTTCAATAGATATTTTTATCACTTTAAACCCAAATGAAACATACCCTTCTTTAGACAATTCTCTTTAGCATATTTTAAAATGCTCATGATTATCCCCAAGACGATTCATCATGGAGGAAAGTGACACAGAAGGGGGATCTTAGTGAAGAGTCATATTTATCTTAATCAATTGAAATGTGAGTTAAAAAACTAACATAAATCCAAAGGAACCATATGTAGTGAAAGAAAAAAAAGAGAGAGAAAAAGACAATAGGGGAAAGGGCAAAACAATGTTTAATTAGCTGAGCTGAAGATATATATTTATTTAATAATTTCAGTTGAATAAAAGGACATAGACATTAATATAACCTATGAACAACACAAATAGTAATTATGCTGATATATCAGAATAGTTTATATTGAGAAGAGGGGGAAGCAAAAAGCTAAAGAGATACTTGTATACACAGAGAAAAATATTCATGGCAGAGCATTCAGAACAAAGCAGTTGGAAAAATATTCTGAAGCAGGCGGCCTGTGCAATGAAGCAATGTAATAGGGCAGGGAATATGTGAACTTGAATGGGTACTTGGCAAAGAAGAAGTACCAGATTTAAGCACTAATGATAAAAAGATATTACAAGGAGTTACTCAGAAGAGGAAGAAAGGAGTGGAGTCAATAGAATTTCCATGCCAACTACATTTGCCATCTGTTAGAATGACAGTGTTTCATAAAGTAAAGTTGTTTATAAACATGAATTAGTCAGCTTTAAAAGTACAATCTATAACATCTGACAAAGCACAGATAATTGTATTCCTGTAAATTTATAGATCAAGCAGAATTAGCTGATGGCCTGAGTATTCAAAAATGCATGAAGCATACAGGTCTGCAAAAGGAGAAATATTGCTCTGATTAATGCTTTGAAATATAATGACTTTAATGTTTTTACTAACATCTTGTACTTTACTCAAGATCTTAAAAATGGAGATCTTAGAAAATAGCTGAAAGATTATTACTTATGATATGAAAGTTTCAAATTGCCTCAAATCATATACAAACTGTCATCGGTAGTATATTTTGTGAATATATGAAAGAGTCCATAAATCCATAGTATACTAGTTAAAGGAAAAGAAACTTTCAACAAAAGTGTACACCACAGTATCATTATTAAATTGGTAATTGATTATCTATTTTTTTTTATTTTTTCTTATAATAAGGTTGATTTTGTCATGAAATGAGAAATATTTTAGATCATAGAAGTGGAAAGGTAGCGTCATAGGGTATCATAGAAGGAAAATAAAAATTCAGAGATCTCACAGGCTCAGCATTTTCTTCTCTTAGAAGGATTGACCATATTTTCCAAAATGGATGATGTGAGATATTGGCTAGAAAGAAAATAAATTACAAGCATCCTGTTGTAATGGAGACAGAAGCCAATCCTGATTTCTAGGGAATCTCTATTTATCTATGGCTTGATTGTGCCACACATTTTTATTCCTATCTTTCGATCCCTTAAACTCCATTCCTGGATGCTTCATAACAAGTTCATGAATGAGATCACCTGTTTTTTTTTTAACTCGAAAAGCAGATAATCTCAATTAAGAGAAATTACAAATGATGTCATTGAATTTGTTGAGAGTTGAATTACTTACAACCTACTTTCATTAAAAAAGAATCATTAGAGATCATTTGAGCTCTAATAACATCTGAAGTTATACATTTCCATGTTTTTGGCATAATGAGTTTTTATTGATAATTTTCTAGGTAGTTTTTGCTTAGTCTTGGATGGTAGATCATAAATGATAGGTGGATTCATCACTTCAGCATGCTATGTAAAATCTGTATGATGTAAATTTGGGGGGTACTACTTAAAACTTCTGATTTAGTACATGATGTAAAGTCAATTTGAACATTATTATTACACTTCTAAAATCCTTTCTTTTATTAAAAACACGCACTGGTTTAATAATTTATAAAGATGTTTTCTTAATTTTATTCATTAATTATAATAAACAATAAATTGAAAGTTATTGGCTTGCAATAAAATCTTTTCAGATATAATCAACTAATAGATTGAATATCCAATTTGAAAAATTGTTTTAAAAAGTATAAATGAAAAAAACAAGTATTCACATTTCATTTCTCTTAGGAAAGCAAGTTGAGTTTAATTGTATATGAAATCCTCTAAAAAGTGAATTTATCTGAGAATTTGTCTTCATTCTTAGGCATTGATAACTATCTAATTCTTTCTACCATTAACTTTGATTAACTATTTTATTAGCACCTGTACCATATAGTTTCACATCAGCATGATATAGTATTTCAGTTAGTAATTTAAATTACTTTTCTTGACTTTAAGGAGAAAATATTCCTTAATAACACGTAGAATCATCATGGCATCAAAAAGTCATATAAAATTGTGACAGTAATTAGTATTGGAGGTTCTATATATTTCGTTAAACAATTTAACACCTAAGTAATTGTATATTTTACCTTTTGGCACACCTAAGTAATTGTGTACTTAACCTTTTGGCATCTGTTCTCTGGAAAGGTACAGAAGAGATATGCCCAATTAGCAAAGGAAAATAAAATGTAAGATAAGTATCCTAAGTATACTTTTGAAAATTGTTGTTGTTGCTAGGTGCCATCGAGTCGAGCCCGGCTCATTGCGACCCTATGTACAGCAGATCGAAACACTTGCAGATTCTGTGCCAGGCAAACGATCTTATTTATGTTTATAGTGAATGTGAAATACATGTTTGTCTTTTTTTTTTTTTTTTTTTTTTTTTTGTGGTACTGAGTATTGAACCCAGGGGCCTTGCCCCTGCATGCTTTGCAAATGCTGGACCACTGAGCTATGCCCTAGCCCATTTTTTTTTTTTTTAACTTTTTGAGACAGGGTTTCCCTAAACTACACAAACTGCCTCTGGTCTTGTACTTGGATCCTCCTGCCTTTGCCTCCGGAGCAGCTGGGAGTATAGGCGTACGCCACCACAGCTGGCTATGTTTTTCTTTTCTTATTTTTCTTCTTTCTTTCCTTCGTTCTTTTGTTCTCTCTTTAGTTCTTTTCACCTTTTGTCTGGCCTTATATTTATACTTCCTTTCTTTCCTAAGCATTTCTGTTATGTGAACTAATGGAGATGTGTCTCTTGGGAATAAATGCATAATAAAGAGAGGATGCTAGTTTTTAGAAAAGTACTTCAACGTAAAATTCATTCATAGTGATACTTAAGCAAAGTGAATTTCAAAATAATTAAAAATATGATTCTTTGTTGTGTAAATATATTTTTAAACATATTTCAAAAGTCGCTTTGCTTTCAACAACAAATATATTTTTGTTAAAATGACAAATTGATTTATAAGTTTAATCTTTATTATTTCATTTTACTGTATCACAAAGCATGACTTTTTCTATTAAAAGGATTAAAAGGACCACATTTATAAGACATTTTATTTTAAATCCACTGCAGATTTCAATTCAATAGTATTTACTGAATGTGTTCTATGCACTATCTCCTATTTATATCATTGATACAAGGCTAAATAACCATGAAAAATACATATTACTGAAATACATAAAAGTAGAAGGAATCTAATATGTCTAGAGTAGGTGAAGAAAATATAACAAAGAAAATGAAAAAAATGAGCTAGATATCAAAGAATGAAAATGATTTCTACTGATGGATATTGAGAATGCTGTGTGGAAGACAAAGGTAAAAAAATGGACTTAGATCTTGCAAAGGGAAGGCAGCACCATATCCTTTCTCATATACTTATAGGGAGTGAGACTAAAATTAGTCTAATTTAAATAACTGAAGACATCATTCAACCAATCAATCAATTACTGAAGATAGACTTATATTTTGTTAAATCTTAGAGAACAGCAATGGCTTTTTGAAAACAGAAATCTATATGAAGAAGAATATATATCTAAAACCAAATATATAATGGAAAGAAAGGGAGCAATATAGACTCTCTTTGAGGTTGTTGCATTGATTATAAACAAAAATAATGATAAATTAGGATACAATGTCCTCCATGTCCCCACTTGTAACAAGGGGCTGTAACTAGATGATGGCTGAGATTACTCCTGTTCCAGATGCCTTGGTTCAGTGACCCTGCCCCTCTGCTGGTCCAGCCAATGTGTTGGTGCTATAAGCTTCTTCAAATATAAAATTGGTTTATCTCTAATGTATGCTCACTTGATAGTTTATGAAAGGCTTTTTTGTTATATAGTGCTTGTTTTGCTAGTTTCTGGACCTGGTTACTGTAATGATGTCTCATTTTTTGCCATGTAACTACAAACAGATATTCTCTTGAAGTCTTAGAAAATTTTCATTTGATGTATTGTTGGTAAGATTTTATTATCTTCTAACACTCTTTGGCTACTCATCTGTCCAGCATCTTAATAACCTTAATACTGTGATTACTGTTTGCAAATCTGTACTATGGAAAGAATAAAAGCAGTCACTTCACAGCTAGCATGTTCACAGATTTGAAAGATGTTTCATTAAAAGCACTATTGCAACCAAAGTGCCCCTCAACAGAAGAATGGATAAAAAAACTATGGTATATATACACAATGGAATACTATTCAGCAATCAAGAAAGATGAAATAGGGTCATTCGCAGCAAAATGGATGGAATTAGAGAAAATTATTTTAAGTGAACGAACACAAGCTCAGAAAGAGAAACAACACATGTTCTCACTCATATGAGAGAGCT
>VMDO01010488.1:53147-71503 GCA_007922755.1 Pedetes capensis | reverse complement strand
ACTATATAGTAAAAGATAGAGAAGACTTAGATGGGAAACTTAGATAGGAAGGGGGGAGGGGGGAAACATAGAGGAGGGTAAGGGGTAACCTATATGAATAATGCTTATCAAATTGCATATATGAAAATTGTCACAACGAAAAGCATGTCAAAATGAATCACATTATGATGTACATTAAAAATTTCTAATAAAAAAAAAACATCAGAGGTAGGTATTATCTCATTTTTCATATGAAGAAAATGAATATAAGAGTGATTCACTCATTAAAAAAATATACAAACCTACTATTGTATTTATCAAAAAGGGAGTTACTGGTGGTCTTAAGAGTACTTTCATTGGAGCAAAATCATGATCAGAGTATGTCTAAGAAAGAATAGGGAGAAATTATTTGGAGACAAGGACTATTGTATACAGTGCCCTTTCAAAGAGACTTGCTATAAAAGAAAAGGAAGAACGTGGAGTTGTATTTATATAGGAAAGTGGGGGGATCCAAAGAAGGGTGTGTGGGGGGGGGTGTACGTTACTAGGGGGTTGAACTAAGGGCCTCGTACATACGTTGCAAGTGCTCTAGCAATGATCTCCATCTCCAGCCCCTTTTTAAAAAATTTTATCTTGAGACAGGGTCTATCTAAGTTTTGCAGGCCGCCGCTGTCCTTGAACTTGTGATCCTCCTGCCTCCACCTCCTGAGTCACTGGCCTTCTAGGTGTGTGCCACCATGCTGGACTAAAGGAGGGTTTTATTAAAACAGAATAACAGTAGGCTAGAACGGAAATGGTTTGAAGAGAAGAAATGCAGGAGAGAAAGAAGCGTTCAGAGCAGAGAGAGTTTATCCACATCAACAGCAATGAGATGCCTATTTGGAGAAGAGTAGAGGTGGAAATGGAAGTTTCTGGAGATTCTCTTTTCCAGTTCCTCTGTTTTTCTCAGGAAAATAGAAAGCAAGGACAGTCACTGAGAGGGAGAATGGGGAGGTTTGGGGCAGTTTGATAAGAGCAGATAAAGGATGAGATGATCAGCCAAGAACTGAAGCTGTGAATAGGATGGGGAAGTATGGGATGGTTGCCAGGCAGCATTAAGGGTCTAGGTCAAGATGGCAGTCATAAATCTAATAAGACTAATCTGTAAAACTGTGATTTTCTCTAACCAAATCCAACTGTGTTATAGGCAAAAAGGTGGATATAATTAGATTTGTCATTTAGCCAAACAAGTATTCCAAAGGAAATAGGTAAGAAAGTTAAGGATATATGTAGCCAGGTATGAGGGCGCATACTTGTAATCTTAGGAGGCAGAGGCAGGAGGATTGCAAGTTCAAGGTCAGAGGCAGCCTGCATAACTTAGTGAGACCCTGTCTCAAGATAAAAAAAGAGATTGGGGGTGCAGCTCATACTTGAAAAGTATGCACAAGGCCTTGGGTTCAGCCTTCCAGTACCACACACACACACACACACACACACACACACAAAGAAAAGAAAAAGAAAAAAAGAAAGGAAAAGCATACATGGAAGGGAATAGCTGCTGAATGTCTGTGGAATTTAAAATGCATAAAGAGTGAAAAGACCCCAGGAAAATGCCAAGAGATAGTGGAAATATTTGTGAGCTAACAGACCAAAGGGCCTGAGGGAGTCAAAGTGTTGTGAGCTTGAAGTATTGGCGGAGGTAGGGAATAGGATAGCTAGAAGATAATGTCAGAGAATGAGATAGTGGTGACTGGAAAATGGAAGTAAATTACGTTTTCCTCGAGGTCACACAATATAATGCTGCAGAGCTGGGATTGAAACCCAGGGTTCAGTGTTCCTAGAGCCACCACAGCACTTGGGCAGGACACTGAGGCCACGGTGAGAGATGCCTCAGCTCATGGAGGCCCAGCTGGCCTCTATGTATCATTCATGCAAATGAGACCCTGTGGCTATCTATGGGCGAGTATTTATAGCACAGCGAGAGGATGACAATATGAAATTTCTTCTCCCTTTCTCTTCTCCCTCCCACTTCTTACAAAAATAGTAACTGGTTCAGATGGGCTGGGCTGGTTCCACAGAGAGCATATGTTTGCCAATGAGAGGAAACAGACAAAGCCAGCCAATGTGAAAATGTGGGGTCCTTTATGGGTTTGGAGCTTAAATATCAGTTTCTGCTGTTTGGGCCTGTGTGGTCTTCTTCATGAAACCAATAGTTATCTTTCTAGCTGACAATCTCCCCTGGGCGTGTTTGGTGAGGGCACCCACCCTCCTCACATATTAACAGTTCTCTAACAGCAAAACCACGGACCCGTCTCATGTGTTATAGGTGGGGCAGAGTTAAATACAAAACAGACACGGAGGCACATGGTCACTGTGAGGACAGCCCAGCTAGCCTGGGAGTGAGGCCTGGTGGCCTGTGTGACTACCTAAGGCAGGAATGTTAACTCTGAATTTTCTGGATGTATGAGAGTCCAGCAAGCAGCCATGAGCCCCCTCTGTAAGATCTCTGTGCCTGTCTCTATCTGGCTGTCTCCCTTCCCAAGCCCACACACCCGAGAGCCTGGCATAGTGTGTTCAAGCTTTATAAAAGCTGGATGCCTTGAAACTGGAAACTATGAGTTTTTAACATGGTGAGAAAAACAGTCTCCAGTCCTCAGAGATGACAGTGACCATTTAGATGAGGAGGACCAAAGAAGTGATGGGATTTACTTGGACTACAAATTTTGGAGATTCCTGGGTTTCCCTCTTGCAAATGAACACATAATTTGGTAAATGCTCCTTTCTGGGTTTCTGGGATAAACTAAATGATGGGTTTCCTGTATGTCTGTCGGTGCCAAAGTCTCCCTGCTATGCCCTCCATAGGAGATGTAGGGTTTCCCTACAGGCGATGAGGATGCTTGGCTGCTGTGCAAGGCGAGTTTTATGATTTGTCTGTCTCAGAGGAAAGTGTGACTCAGCCAGAGTCTCATCATTTAGTGATAGGCTTATCTAGAAAGATAGTAGCAACAGGCACAGTGTTGAGGTGGGTTTGAGTGTGTATGAGTAGGTTTACGTATGAGTGTGTATATGGCTATGTCTGTACACATGTATGCATGTGTGAGTGTGTGTGTGTGTGTGTGTAGATATGTATAAGTGTGTATACATGTGCAAATGTGTGCCCTGGAGTAGAGACTGGGGAGCTTGGGTCTTATGAGGGGGACCAGTAAGAGTGATGGTTGATTAACAAACGAGTAGGATGGAGAAGGTGTTCTGGAAGCATCCGTTCCACCTTTCTGATCATGGAAAACAAAACAAAAATAAACTAACATCAATTACACATACTTCCCATAGATGAGAAGGGATTTGTTCAAGTTTAGAAGAGATTTGGCTCAATGGTGAGGGCATGTCTTTAGAAACAGTACACCAAGGAAAGTTAAGGAGAGGACCAAAAAGGAAAGTTACAGTTTATAACAAGATTCGGCTCTAACCATTTAGAGAACACTTAATATAGCCTTGTCAGTATGCAAAGATATCTGAGGGACATTTTTTGTTCTTGAGACAAGTTGCCCACGCTGGCCTTGAACTCGATCTTCCTACCTCAGCCTCTGAGTAGTTGGGATTATGAGTGTGTGCCATTGAACCTGGTGGCTAAATGCATATTTATATCAGTTAATCTTCTCAACATACATATGAGGGAGAAGATGTTATTTCCACCTTATAAATGAGAAAAGAGGCTCTAAGAAATGAGTCCCTTACCAAGCACAACCTTTGAAGAGACTTGAACAGGTCTGTCTAGTCCCAAAGTCAAGCTCCTGTTTCCACCTCCCTTGTTCCTGCCTTTCCCTCTTTTTTCATTCTGTGATAGAACGTCTTCTCCTCTCCACACTAGCCTCATACAGACTCAGGCTTTGGATCACAACTTATACATTAGAATCTTCTAATCTCTTCTTTCCATTCTTCTAAGAGTATGTATTTTGTGCTCCCCCATTCCCCTCTTGAATTAGAAGGAAACTTAAAAATCTCCATTCCAATGTCTAAGTTATAGTAAGAATTTACTCTGCAATCCCATGTGGAGTCTAGTCTTTGTCTGATTTTTTGCAGAGGGTCTTCGTGCAATGTCTGTTGGTTGGTTTTGATCCTTTTCCTTGGAGTTGAGCTTCATTCTCTTCTATATTACACTCCTTCTAGTCTACATACACGTCTAGTGCCCAGTATACCATGGTACATTGGAATCATTTTAAACATGCTATTGGACAAATTCAGTGGTGGTATCAAAGGGTGACTGGGGAATATAAGCTCCATAAACTTTCTTTTTTGAGTCACTCCAGATAAGTTTCTTTTTTTAAATGTGTACTTGTTTTGTAAATACAACTTCAAAGAAAATCCCCTAAAACAAACAAACAACAACAAATAATACCACCTCTACCCTATCTCCTATTAGTTTGTCATCACCAAGATCCTCATATAGAATGCTTTATCTGGCCCCCTCTCTCCGGTGGGCATTCCTTCCTCCCTACTAGATAATATTGGCTGGTCTGAAATAATCTGTACCAATGTGCTGATGTGATAAGTCTTCCACTTAATAGTTCTATGACACGTTGGACAAATTTCTTAATCTTATTGGAACCTCATTTTCCCCAACTGTATTTTATGGTATTTATTTATTTATTTTATTGCAGTGCTAGGGATTGAACATAGGGTGTTGTACGTGTTAAGCAAATATGCTACCACTGAGCTACATCCCCAGCCCATTAAAAATTCTTTTTTCAAAGCCAAGATTAATGGTACATGACTATAGTGCCAATGACTGGAGAGGCAGAGACAGGAGGATTGCAAGTTCAAGGCCAGAGGCAGCCTGTATGACTTAGAAAGATCCTATCTCAAAATTTTTTTTTTAAATGTGAAAAGTGGGCTGGAGGTGCAACTTAGTGGTAGAGTGCTTGCAAAAGCATGTGTGAGGCCCTGGGTTCAAGCCCCTAGTGCTGCCAAAAAAATAAAATTATTTTGAGATAGGCTGTTGTTAAGTTGTGCAGGCTACCTCTGGCCTCCAACTTGTGATCCTCCTGCCTCAGCCTCCTGGATAGCTGAGATTTCAGGCATGTGTCATCATGCCCAATTTATGGTAGTTTTAATGATTGTTGTACACTTAGTACTTAACAAATGAATAGTTATAAGTAGTATCCACAGAATGAAATATAGATCAAATACTAATCCTGAATTAATATATTTCCCCTTATAAGGAACATATTTCATTGTAATGGGGCCCAATGGGGTTCACTATGATTTCAACTAGTGAAATCTCTAAACCAAAGACACTGCCAATGTAGTGACGGTCATGACTATAACTCTTAGGGATGGTTCTCTGTTCACAACTCATACTCTGAATCACTCATACTCACAACTCATTATCTGAGACTGATCATTCATGGTGGGAGTGATGTGATTGGAACCTTCTATGAACCTTAGCAACAACCAGTGTGATTTGCATAAGGAGGGGCTTACCATCCATAGTGGCTAGCTGTTCTGTGTCTTCCTGGGCAATGAATGATAATCTCCATCAGGAAAGTTATAAAATATTCAGAGCGCCTTTTGTCAATAGCAAGGCCCTCCCCGTGGGATAAGCAGAGAGAAGAGCTTACACAAGTAGCATTCTTTATAATTTGTGCTTAGCATCCTGATTCTAGAGGTTCGTACTTAGTGATATATCAAACCAGCACTCCCTGAATCAGGTAGCACACTACAGGGAGATTCATCTCCTGAAAAGGTTGTCTAGGTATGCTGCAGTCTGGGTGCACAATGTCCCCCAAAAGCCCATGTGTTAAAGTCTTGGTCCCTCAGGTGGTGTTATTGGGAGGCAGTGGAATCATTAGGAGATGGAGCCTGGTGGGAGGTATTTGGATCCTTGAGGGCTTTGCTCTTGAAGGAGATTGTGGGACCTCATCCCCCTGTCCATACTCTTGTTTATTGCCCATGATGGGTGTGGTTTTGTTCCACTGTATGCTTCTACCATGATGTCCTGTCTCGCCACAGGCTCAAAAGCAACGAAGTCAAGTGATCAAGTCCTAGAACCTCCAAAACTATGAGCCCACACAACCTTTTTCTCTTTATAATTAACTTAGGGATTTAGATACGGTGATGGAAAGCTGAGCAAAGCAAGGTGATTCTGATATATTCTCTCTTGTCACAGCCCCTCCCATCCCCACAAGGATTTACGTCTTCCATACCCACTCAAGTATCCATGTGATAGTTCTTTGATTTAGCCCTTTTTTCAATGTGTACAGTCTCCTTCGGCAATTATATAAAGTAACAATGCCAACAATGTCATCAATGTGGACTGACTTTTTGTGGTTCCCGTTGAGTAATTTAATGTAATCATGATGCATTTAGTAAATTTTTGTGCTATTCTAGTCTAAATTCACTAACATCCAGTTAGGAAGGATTCCCCAAAGGAAAAGAACAACTTAACAAAAACCTTTGTAAAAGTCAATAACCAACATTAGGGCTACCCAGGGATTGAAGAGGAATTTTATCCAGCCTGGCTCATCACCATTAAGAGTTTGTTCTTGGCTCAGAAAAAACATACTGGACCTAAAACAAATACCTTCTCAGACACTGTGATGGTTAATTTTGGGTTTCATCTTGCTTGGATGAAGGGTTGCCATAATTGGCGGGCCAGGGTTTAGTTCAGTTGGTAGAGTGCTGCTCCGCACTCTCTGAGGACCCAGGTTCCACCAGCATCTCAAAAAAGGGAGAAGGACATGGCAATCCACTCCAAAAGCAATCTCAAAACAATTATCTATTGAAAGCCCTGCGAAGGTTGCTATAAGTCAGATCTGCCTTGATGGTACCTCATAACAGAATTGGCAAAGCACACCTCTGAGTGTGTCTGTTTCCAGAGAAGATTGGCATGCGGCTCAGAAAACTAAGGGTGCTCAATGTGAATGGGCACCATCCAATTGCCTGGGGACCTCAATGGAAGAGGAAAGCAGAGGGGAAAAGTTCTCTTCTGGTTCTGAGTGGGACAATTTATCCAACTGCTGTCCTTGAATATCACAGTACATATTCAGCATTTGGACTCTGGGACTTGTACTGAGGCTCCCTGGGGGCTCTTGGGTCTTTGGCCTTGGAATGGGGACTATACTATCAATCTTCCTGGTTCTGAGACTCTTGGACTGAGTCATCACTATGAATTTTTCTCACCCTTCAGCTCACAGATGGTCATTGTGGAACTTTCCAACATCTGTGATCATGTGATCCAATTTCTTAACACACACACACACATACACACACACACACACACACACACACACACACACACACACACCCCTATTTGTTGGTCCTGTTTCTCTGCAGAATCCTGACTAATATGGATACCTACTTTACAAGAAATTAACTCTTTTCTACTCCATTTTTCTTGTTCCTAAATCTCCTTACGTAGAATGTCCTTTTATCAACTCTGTTCTACTTCTAAGATGATCTGAGCCAAAGAGGAAGGGAGGAAGGAAAGAAGGAGAAAGCAGGGAGAACATACAATTGTTAGGCATTATTTTGTGCCATGAAGCAAGCACCTAATATGTACAAGCAGATTCTGCTTTAATAGGACACCGTTGTCTTTGCCTCTTGGGAGATAATTATATAACATAAATTTCTGCTATTTTAGTACAAAATCACTATAAACTTACCATGACATTATTCTGGACATTAGAAGGAATTCTCGCCACAGGAAACATAAGCATTCGCATGTAGTAGGCTTGTGCACGAGACACATCCAATTCTCATGAGGCACCATTGTTAGCAATAAAGAAGTGAATGTGACCTCCTCACATCCAGATTCTGATCATAGGCTCACTATAGAGAGTGCTAAAAATTCTTACTTTGGAATAAGGAAATATAAGCCAAGAATAAGAGGACCAAGGCACACTGTCAACTTCTAATGTCACTCTTTCTGTCCTCAAAACTCTCTTGGGTCGTATGGATGAAGGCAGGTTTTTACCCAGGAGCTGGGAATGAGCAGCAGGAAGCGAAAGCCAAATGGCAAAATGTTTAAAGTTGGTTCCAAAGATAAGCAGTTTTTATCAGGGAGAGACATCTGATGGTGTCATCTCTCTATTCTGTGAGGTAAAATATCATTGTATCCATTACTTGGAGATAGCCTTCGGAGCTTGGGGTGGCTGATGCTGCTGGTACCTTGTGTGGAACCCATCTGGCCATATGCATCAGTGCCTGTGGCGCTAATTTCCAATTTTTTCCCACCTGCCTCTATTTGCCTGAGGTTTTTTTTTTTTTTTTAATCTGCCCATGGGCATGTTAGGGCTGGGATTTAGCTCAGTTGGTAGAGCGCTGCGCTGCAGTCTCTGAGGTCCCGAGTTCTATTCCCAGCACCACAAAAATGGGAGAAGGATCTGGCAATCCACTCCCAAGGCAATCCCGAAACAGTCAGCCATTGAAAACCCTATGAGGGTCGCTACGAGTCAGATACCGACTCAATGGCACCTAACAACAACAACAACATGGGCATGTTATTGTTGTTAGGTGCCATTGAGTTGTGTCTGACTCATAGCACCCCTCATAGGGTTTTCAATGGCCAATTGTTTTGAGATTGCCTCAGGAGTGGATTGCCATGTCCTTCTTTCATTTCTGTGGTGCTGAGAACTGAGCCAGGGACCTTAGAGACTACAGAGTGGTGCTCTACCAACTGAGCCAAATCCCAGCTGCCCATGGACATGGAAGACTAGAAATGCTGAGATTTTCTGCTTTAGGGAGCCATCAACAAATAACTGATGGGAATAGGTGAACAGATTCCTTGGCTCTCTAACCTCTCTGTTGGGGTAACCCTGAGATTCATATTTTATGTTTTCTCCCAGAGTTCCCCAGAAGGCATAAACATGAGTGGACCATAGTAGTGACTTGCTTGCTGATACATTCTTTATTGGTTGCTTTCTCTTCTTGAACCTATTTATCCATCTTCCTGCCAGTGTTTCCTGGGTTCACCTCCCAAATAAATTACTTGCACTTGAATCGTTATCTTAAAGTTTATTTTTGAAAAACCAAGACTAGCACACCAGTCATCATCTCTTCTTAATACAGTTTTTCTCACCTTGGTCAAAACAGAAGCTTAGATAATTGAAGTTCTGTTGATTATAAACTAGTGTTGAAAACCTAAACACCCACAGAAATGAGGCAAGTTATATAAATGGGAGATGTAAGCTGGGTAGAGATTATGCTAACCAGATGGTACAAACCCTGTCTCAAAAAGCCAGCTGCTCTTCAGCCCCAGCCAATTGTTACCATGTGGAAAAGAAGACCCAATCCAGCCACATCAAATTTTTCACAAGAAGCCAGAAATCCAGATTTTTGTGTAGAATCTCTTAATATGTAAATATTGGCCAAAAATTCAAATGCTTTTATAACACTGAGCTGGCCAAATCAAACACATCTGTAAGTTGTAGTTGGCCCAGGGGCCACCAGTTCACAATCATTATTGAAGATATACGGCCTTTAGCTGGAAATTCATAGATAATGTTTAAAGTCACAAGAGTTACAGCTCTTATTATGAATTTTCACAGTCATTGTCACATCCCTTGTAACAGGCTCTGTCCTTAGCCCACCCACAAACAGTTGTATCTAGCATTGCATATCTACTAAAAAAAAAAAAAAAAAAAAAACAGAAGAAGAAACTCAAGCAGTACGGAGAACTAATCATCGGCTTGGCATTTGATTGTGGTCTGGCTTAATAGAATATTCTTAGGCCAACTAGAAAGGAAACCACCAGCCCGATCCATCAGGATATATGTTATCAGGGTGAGTTTAAATGGGGTGGAAATGTTGTGAGCCTAATAAAATAGAACTACTGAGATGTACATATATATCTGGGTTTAGCTGATAGCTCTTCCAAGGGCATTGTGATGTCAAATATGTTTGGCAGGTTCAATTCTTTTAGCCTCCACATTTGCACTGTTTTTAAGACAGAGGTGATTGGAAACACGTGTTAACAGTAACTACACATAACATGTGAAATTAAGGAATTGTGGAAGTTTTACTCTGCCCTTCATGGTCCTAAGCTAACCCTTTCCAGTTGGGTGTGTGGAGAAAGGCAGCAGGTTACATCAGTTTTCCTTTCTTTTCTTTTTTTAATTTTCAGGAAACAACTTGAGTTTCTTTAGCCTGCCTTTCATTTTGGCATTAAGAGCAAAAGTGTGCATATAATAACAATTGGGACCATTGAGTCTGATCTCCTCTAGGAAGAAAAATCTACATCTAGGATTACATGCCTACTAGGGAGGCTAAGGCAGGAGGATTGCAAGTTTGAGGTCAGCCAGGGTCACTTAACAAGACTGAGTCTCAAAGTTAAAAATGGGGTGCTGGGGGACCTGTGGATTTAGCTCAGTGGTAGAATGCTTGCCTAATATGTGCAAGGCCCTGGTCTCAATTCCCAGGACCCTCTGAATCAATATCAAGTGGTACTTTAAGTTCTGTGTGTTGATCAGCTACCCATATGTAGGACGAATAAGTTCTGAAGACCTAATTTATAACATGGTAACTATGGTGGTCAATAATACATTGTATACTTGAAAAAGATTGTTAAGAGAATAGATCTTAAATGTTCTCACCTTCTACATACACAAAAAAATAACTGTGAGGAAATGTATATGTTAATTAGCTTCACTGTGGTAAACATTTCACAATGTATAATTATACTAAAAGTTCACCTGGTACATAATTTTTATTCATCAATTTTGCTGCAATAAATCTGAAAAAAAGAAAATAGAAAACAAGGATGTGCTACTGGTTTAAAAGAACAAAACAACTTTTGGGAGACAAAGGCTATTATCAAAATAACTACACAATACTCCCTAAAAGTGCCAAAGTCATAAAAGACAAGGAGGGGCTTAAGAATTGTGATAGTTTGCAGAACCCCAGGGAGATATAACAGCTAGTGCAGTGTGGAATAAGGGACTCAATCATGGAACTGGAAATGTACCTGTGGAAAACACTGGTGAAGTCTTAAGATTTGCATTTAATGCTGTGATCCATTTTGAATAATGTTTTATGTACAATATAAGACTGAAATAGAGGCTTGTCAGTTATTTTTTCTTCAATATTTGAAAAATATGCCCCTTCTCACCTTCATGGTTTCTAATGAGAAATTTATTGATGTTTGAATTATTCTTTCCATGGCTGTAAGGTTTTGTTTTTTGCTAGTTACTTTCACATTTTTTTCTTTGTCTTTAACTCTCAGGAGTTTAATTATAAAGTATCTGTGCATGGATTTCTTTAACTTTATCCTGTTTGGGGTTTGCCTACTTTCATAAATATATACATTTATATGTCTGACCAGTTTGGGAGATTTCAGCAATTATTTCTTTTTTCAGTCATTCTCTGTTTTTCTTCTCCTTCTGAGGCTCCAATGGCATGAACTTTAGACCTTTTGTTATAGTGGCACTGGTTGGTCTCTGAGGCTCTGAGGTTCACTTTTTTTGGTTTGTTTTCTAGAACTCTGTTGTTCAGATTGGGTAATTTCTATTGCTTTATCTTACAGCTCACTAAGATTTTCCTGTATCTTATCCTTTTGGGGGTTGTGTCTATCCACTGAGATTTTTATTTCAATTATTGTATCTTCCAGTTCTAACATTTGCATTGGATATTCTTTATGTCTTCTGTTTCTTTGATGAAACTTTCTATTTGTTTGTTGAGACTTTCTACCTTTTTTCTTTTTAAAAAAGTGTTCATAATTTCTCATTGGGCCATTTTTATGACATCGGCTTAAAATTTTTTTCAGCAAATCCTGACATCTCTGTCATCTCAGTGTTGGAATTTATTGATTGCCTTCATTCATTTGAGATATTCTTAGCTCTTGGTGTGGTGAATGATACTTGGTTGAAACCTAGATATTTTCATATCATGTTGCAGGACTATGACTCTTGTTGAAAACTCCTGTTTTAGCTGGTTTTCTTAGGTACTGCTCTAGCAGAGGAAGGGAGCTACCACTTCATTACTGTTAGTTGTGGGGGTGATCAGACTTCAGCTTCCACATGGCCTCCACTACCAATGCAATGCAAGTGGCCTCACTGTTGGGTGATGATGAAAGCCATGGCTTTCCACTTCTCCTTTTCATATGCCACCCTGGATGGGGTGTTGAAGTTATTCATTACCCCTTGAGAGGGTAAAAGTCTGGGTTCCCCACTTGACCTTTGCTGATATGCATGGCACTGGTATTTAGTAGTTATCATTTAAGTTTTCTGTCTTGCTTGGCTACTCTCTTCCTGGTCCTGTGGCCAGAGATGCCAAGGTTTAGGAGGGTGGCTATTATTGTCTCTGCTCGTTGACATTCCTCAGTTGCCATTTGCTTCAGATCCAAATCTGAAATATATAAGGTAAAAAGAAAACACAGGGATTCACCATTGTGTCTTCCCTTATGTCCCAAGACTCCTAATTGGCTTTAATTGGCTTACCTTCTTTTCTTTACTTTTTGAGGTGTGTGTGTGTGTGTGTGTGTGTGTGTGTGTGTGTGTGTGTGTGTTTTCCTTATGCAAAATATCCAGGGTTTTTAGATGTACTTAATGGGAGAAATTTTTAATCCATTTTCCCAGATAGGAATTTCCAAATTGTTTTTACTTATATCTGTTTTAAAGGGTGACCTTAGGCTAGAAAACTTTCATAAACTTGAATTACACATGTATTATCTTATTTTTTCTACAGTAATCCTATAATGGAGGGGGATAAAGGCTCAGAGAGATTAAGCAAATGGCCCAGGATCATACAACTAAATAATAGGCCAGAATTATATTCCACATTTTTTAAGAGAAGCAGCAAGAAAATGTCCATAATCTCTCAGCTCTGACCTGACCTTAGCACTTTCAGTATTTTCACTAAGCTTTATTAAAATTGCAATAAGAAGTTAGGTGGTATGAGTGTGTGAAAATCAAAGACAGATGAAATTTTATCATTTAGTAAGAATAGCTCAGCAAATGCTAAAATAAAGAGCCTAGGCGGCAGAGATACCAGGACAACCTGAGTCCCCCAAGAATTCACACAGACTATGGATTTCCACAGTCCTTGAAATTTTAATTGGAAGCATGGGACCTGAGTCCTGTGAATATTGATGGGGCGTTGCCAAAGGCTGAAGGTTCTGCCACCTGTTCAAGGTGAACTTCTATGTGATTTTGCTTGTTAATTTTTTTGTTTGCTTTTACTTAGACTTAGGGACAGTCTACTTTATTTGAATGAACTCTGATTCTTTATAAGTTAGAGAATGAAACTGGAGAGCTGTATCTGTGAATTGAGGGAGCTGAACAATCTGGTGATCATTTCACACTCTGAAGGACAGAGCGATGTGTCCCAAGTCAACCCAGTAATGTTTAAAGTCAAGAAAAGAACTCATGTCCCCTGTTTCCTTACTCAAAGATATTTCCAGTATAAAGAGATATAGTCAGGACTTATTTTGTTGCTCAGGATAAAAGATATGGAATATGTCATTTCATTTGCATGAGTAGAAGAAAATGTACGCTCCCTGTTAGTCATCAACATATTTCTTTTCAGCTTTGAATAAAATGATTATGTCTGATGACTTAGACTTCTCTGTTGTTGTTAGGAGCTGTTGGGTCAGGCCTGACTCATAGTGACCCTATGTACAACAGAACAAAATACCACCCACCACTGTGCCGTGCCTGGTATTATTGTCAGTGCTTCTCTGCTATTCATAGGGTCTTTGATGTCTGATTCTTTTGGAAGTGAGCTGCGAGGTCTGTCTCCCAAGACTGCAGCACTTAGTATTCCCAGGCAGTTTCCCAACCAATTACTAACCAAGTCTGACCCGGCTTAGCTTCAGAAAACAGAGGAGATTGGATACCAGGGTGATATGGCTATAGGTTAGACTTCTCTAGAATAGATAAATTCTATATGCTCAGGATGAAATTTGGGTCAAGATGGATTTATTTAGATTACTCATTCATCATTTCATTTGCATTTGACTTTTTCAAGAGACTTTCCAGTGTTGTCATCTGCCCAGTCCTGATCCCCTAGACAAGATTTCCTTTCTGCCTTCCTTTAGATCAGAGGTTCCTGACCCCCAGCTACACAGCTGGAAGTGAATGAGCAAAGCTCCATCTGTATTTATAGCCGCTCTCTGCTCCCTATCACTTGCATTAATGCCTAACTCCAGTGCTCCCTACCCATCCATGGAAAATTATCTTCCACAAACCAGTTCCTGGTACCAAAATGGTTGGGGACTGCTGACTTTGATGATCTGGTTTGATTTTTTTTTTCTTTTCTGTGCACTGATGAGTCTCATAAACCCAAAGTTCTGTGAATATTGATGTGAATTGCCAAAGGCTAAAAGACTAAAACCATTGCCCAACAAAGCCACCATCTGGAAGTGTTTGCTCTTTTTGAGCAGAGTGACATTTGATGCTGCGATTAGCCCTTTTATAAGATTATCGGAATTACCGTTGACTCTGTTAAGTCCAATGTTACCTGCCAAAGAACTTGTTGCAAGTAAGGAATTTAAAATGACACAAGAAGATATTTATAAGTTAAATGTTGTCATGAAGTTATCATTGTTTTGATTGGAAAGGAGCATTAGAGCTGACATATTCAATCTTCTGAAGTTTATTTAAATGTTTTAATGATCTTCAAAGTAGAGTATGTATTCTTTTCCCAGCCATTGTCCCTTTCTAAAGAGAGCAAATTTAAAGGGAAATATCACTTGGTACAGCCCCTCCAATGGTGTTTTGTTGATGACCCTTAAAACTGTCATTGTGTTCCTAATCTTGTCCTCAGAGGACTGGTTATGTCCTCTTATGAAAAAAAATTCAAGGTAAAGGAGGAAAGAACTATGTCTGGTTCTGTATAGTAGGAAGAAAATTCTCTTATCTATGTGCCTTAAAGGGCTGGGATTTAGCTCAGTGGGTAGAGCGCTGCATTGCAGTCTCTGAGGCCCTGAGTTCATTCAATTCCGGGCACCGCAAAAATGGGAAAAGGGCCTGGCAATCCACTCCCAAGACAATCCCGAAGCACTCAGCCATTGAAAACCCTATGAGGGTCGCTATGAGTCGGATACCGACTCGACGGCACCTAACAACAACAACATATACCTTAAAAATATCTTATCAATTATGACTATCTTCCTTAGTTTCTGGTCCTTGCCTCTACTGAAAATTGTGTTCTTCATTGCCATGGACTTACAGATATAAAGAAAAAAAAATGCCAGTTAGAGTTATGAATGACCTTATGAAACAGTAAAGGTTTAATTTTATTAAACATCATCCCTTGATCCTATGCCTTTCTATCATTCCATGTAGTCAAATGTGAAGTATACACGGAAGGATTCTGTTGTACACTGGAGGCTGACATTGTCTCCGAATAAAGCACTCGTTTGATTGTTTTTTCTCCAGGAAGCTGAATCGGCCTCCTGTTCCATGAAAGATCATTTTCATTTGAAAGGATGGCTGGTAGACAGACTGTGGTTATTCAAGCTTGGGTATTTTCTCAAGATGAACCAAGTGGCACTGTCATTCCAAGGAAAACAATTACTGACATGTGTTGCCAATGATAGAATGTTGCGCTTTCAAGAAAAAAATTAGAAACTTCCACCATGAACTTGAGAGTTTCCTAATACTTAAAGACTTTTCAGCCAGGCACAGTGGTGCATGCTCTGCAATCCCAGGGACTCTCTCTCCAGAGGCAGAGTCAGGAGGATCACAAGTTCGAGGCCAGAGGTAACCTGCAAAACTTAGCAAGACCCTGTCTCAATATTAAAAACTGGAAAGGGGATGGAGGTGCAGCTCAGTGGCAGAGCACTTGCAAGACATGTCCCAAGTCCTGGGTTCAACCTCCAAGTACTGAAAAAAAAAAAA
The DNA here is from genome assembly GCA_007922755.1 of Pedetes capensis. NCBI lineage: Eukaryota > Metazoa > Chordata > Mammalia > Rodentia > Pedetidae > Pedetes > Pedetes capensis. The sequence continues at coordinate 55,712 of VMDO01010488.1, read as the reverse complement.
AAAAAGACTTTTCTGATGAGGTTGGTAATATTAACAAATGGGAGTTTTTTTATATTGTATAATGAAATGTATTAACATTTTTGAAGATCTGAACGGTTCAGTGAGCCAGTATTTTCCTAATGATCAATGAATGATAAAAGATCCATTTAAAATGCAAGACTGACCAGTGGGCTTGAATATAACAAACGTTGAAAGTTTCACTGACATTTCATATTATACATTGCAACTAACATTTAAAAAGCTCCCCCGCTGCCCTGTTGAGTCTTCCCTTTTCCAGTCCCTTATCTGTGTGGGGTTAGTTTTCTTCATATACTTTAACCAAAGCAACATATCACACCCAGCTGAATGCAAAACCAGATAGGGGACTCCAGCTGTCTTCTATGAAGCTAGATGTTAAAGGAAATTTGGGGAAAAAAAATCAAAAAGCTACTGTCTTCACAAAATTTTTGGTTTGCTTTTATTGATATTTTTTAAATATTTAAAATTTTCTATTTTAATTTTTGATATGATATTTAACTAGATACAGACCTTGATCATTTTTAACAATGTGATGGGATCTTGAGACCAAAAGTTTGAGACTCACCACTCTATAAATCACTTTTAGGGATGAAAATAGTATAGTTGTTTTTGGAGGGCTATTTGCCATTTGTTAATCCCATGTTTTTTCTTAGTTGTGGCAGGCAAGGGTGTGGGGGGGGTGACTCAGGGAGCAAGCAGGTGCTGGCCTCTTTGGGGTGGTTATTGCCTTAGCAATTCTTCCTTTTTTTTTTTTAATGGTACTTGAGGGTTGAATCCAAGGCCTCGCACAAACTTTGTAAGCACTCTACCACTGGGCTACACCCGCAAGCCAATTTTTTATTGTTTATTTTGAGTCAGAGTCTCGCTGAGTTGTGCAGGCTGCCTCTGGCCTTGAGCTGAGGATCCTCGTGCCTTCGCCTCCCAAGTCTCCCTTAATAACTCTGTCTAGAGACCTGCCACCGAGGGTTTCAGCCAAACCCACGTTAGGAGGGTCCTCCACAGGGAGACATAACTCATTTGCGTTGCTTCTTACGATTTCCCTGGCTTCATACTGCAAATCTACTCAGCAAATATCTTACTTCAACAAAATATTATTTATCACCTACCAGATAGAAATCACAGGCCTTTTGAGAGTACCTGTCAAATGAGATGTAGCACTACTATCACAATGTAGCAAGAAAAATGCGTGCGAATAGCAAACTCGTATGTGGTACTGGGCATGATCTGGAATGCTTTCCTCCTGACATATTCTGATTTAATCCTCATAACAACCCTATTTTTTAGGTCATTCCCATTTATCAGAGGAGAAAATGGATTTTTAGGAAGATTAGTGTCTTGATCAATGTCGTACTCAGGAAGGTGCTAGGCTGAGAGAAGGACCCAGGAGTGTTGGGTGTAAATGTCTGCACTTTTAATTGTCTCAGAGAAGGATAGCATTAGACGGTTCTAGCAGAGCGAGATGTCTCGGAACAGAATGAGAGGAAAGGATGGATTGTATGAGGGAAAGCCTGCCATTGGAAAACAAGGTTATTGGGGTTAGGGTGGTGGGGCAGTGCATTCCAAGCAGAGGTTACTGCTTGACTGAGGGCCACAGTCCCCAGGACGCTGGGCACATTTGAGATTGGGAAAGTACGCAGAGCAACACCAGGGAGAACTTGGAAAAGCAGGTTGAAGAGTTGGCGCTTTGTTCAAGGAGGGTGGCATCCTGAAAGGAGTTTGGGAAGGGAAGTGACATGCTCTGAGCCATGCCGGAGGGAGACAGCCACAGCGCAATTAGACATCTGCCTTCGCTTAGCGCTGGAGAGGAGAGAGCACGGGCTGGAACTCTCACTCCAAAGGAATTCCTAATGATTTCAGCCGCGGCCCAGAGCCCCTGCCCGCTTGGCACTGGGGTGTTGTGTGTGGCTTTGTTTTGACAAACCTTGGCCACGATCCCCTAACACGAAGCAGAGCTCGGGGTTGTGACCCTCTGCAGCGGGGTGCCCCCTGCCAGCTGTCACACGGAGTTCTTAAAGACAAGCCTTCTCTTAGCCCTGACCTCCTCCTCCTCCTTCCCCCTCCAAGTGGTGGGTGTTAGCCTATTGAATTCTCCTCTGAATGCTTACAGTGAGTTGGTTGCTAACCAAGGACGGTCTCCAGGAGCCCTAGCAGGGACAGAAACCGAGAAACAGGAAGTCCTATGGCATCCACCTGCAACCACGGAGCCTGTCCCCTATACCTCCTTGGAAAGCCACAAACTCCTTCTGGAAGCTTCCTTGGAGGCTGTGGCATAAGAGGACACTATTTTTCAACATGCTGATGTGCAATATGACTGACTTCCCACGAGGAGTTGGGGTGGCTTGCAAATAACAAAATTCACACTTAATTATAATATTTAAAAATAAAAGCAAAACCCAAATGAATTCTTCAAAAATTAAAAAATAAATAAGTGGCCACACTTGCTAATCTTTGTGGGGCCTAGAGAAGAGTGATAAAGTATTGTTTGTAAAGTATTTTTTTTCTTTTTCTTTTTTCTTTTCTTTTTTTTTTTTTTTTTTTTTTTTTTTT
>VMDO01010488.1:0-53047 GCA_007922755.1 Pedetes capensis | reverse complement strand
ACCATTTCTTTTTTTAAGGAACATTCAATATCCTCCCTACTGCCTATCTTGAAGTGTATAACTAATAGTTGTTGACCATAGCATCCTACTGTGATATAGGATATTAGAAAATATTCTTATCCAGCCACAGCCCTGTGCCTATTAAGCATCCTCTGTCTTCCCCTACTGCCAACCCTTCCCAACCTCTAGTAACCACTATTCTACTCTACTTCTATAAGATCAACTTTTTTAGCTTCCACAAATGATGGTATTTGTCTTTCTGTGTCTGACTTGTTTTAGTGAACATAATATCCTGTAGGTTCATACACATTGCTGCAAATGACAGGATTTTATTTTTATGATCAAATAATATTCCATTATATATACCACATTTTATGTATCCATTCATCTGTTGTTGTACGAACAGGTTGATTCCATATGATTCCATATTTTGACTACTGTGAGGAGTGCTGCAATAAACATGAGAATACAGTTATCTCTTCAATATTAATTTAAATGGGAAGCCATTTTAAAAATCACAATCCCAGGATGCCTTCCCATATAGGGTCCACATACACAAATCATTTCATAGAAACTCCAACTAGATTCAACTAAACAACCAATTATTTGGGTGGCAGAGAATAGAGGAAGTCAGAAACTATGCAACTGTTGTTGTTGTTAGGTGTCATTGAGTTGGTGTCCAACTCATAGCGACCCTATGTACAACAGGCGAATCACTATTGTCAGTGCTTCTCTGCTGTTCATTGGGTTTTCAATGGCAAAATGACTTTTGGGAGTGGGTTGCCAGGTCCTTCTCCCATACAACTAGTAGACTAAATTTAAGCATGGTTTTCTTAAATTTCTGAAGTTAGATTTAACAGCCCCAAAAAGCAGATGAAGAAGAAAGTAATTTCTTCCCCAGGTAGGAGGAATTGAAGCAAAGGGACAAAAGAAATTTCTTAACTCTTGCATCTTTTCCCTTCTCTATTGAATTACGACAGATGACTGATGTGTGAGGAGAGAAGGCAAGCCAGGAAGAACAGTGGGAAATTCTGAAGTAATTACAAACCATATGGCTTAGACAGAATACATACTTTCAGAATATATTTCCTTTTGGAGGCATGTTCTTGAACTCTAAACCAATTTAGACTCTTCAAAGTGATTCTCTTAATTGAAAAGTTTTTGTTTTTCTTTGACAGAGCATCAGATCTTCTTGTACCAATTTAACACACATGTACCCATTTAATGTCCTTGTCATTAAGTAGTTTTAGATTGTGTTGTCAATTGGAAATTACTGCCTTTCATGTCTCCAGTGTAATAATGCCAATGACTCCAAGCACAAGTGATTTTCAAGTTTGAAGTTGAAAATTTTCAAGCGATTTTACTTTTATCTTTTGCCATCTACAGAAACTGTAAGGAAAGATGACATAGATGGCCCAGAAAGAGTGCTTCATTTTTTTAAAAAGTCACTGAGGCATTGAGTAAACATGCCTGGATTCTGATTTTCATATTTGCATGAAGCTGGTTTGCAGATAGCTAAATGGGTAACCTTGGCAGATGTCATAAATATGGCTACATGAGAAATCGAAGCTGTCCCAAGAAAGGCCTGATGATGTAAGAGACACTTCTCTTTATTTTTCTGCATTGGTGTACTCAGTAAAAGGTTATGGGTGCCCAGCAGTGTGGCGAGCAGAATACCGTAGTAAGAGTAGGAACCGTCAGCCTAGGAGGAAAGAATGGGAATATCTGGGATCTACCTCCAGGGAGCTTGGAAGTGATGACTTTTCCTTAAAATGATTCTGTAATGTGAATATCAACGTTTTCTGGTCACTGAGGCTCTTATTTTGCTATAACTTGTTCACAGACCACACTCTCTGTGTCCCATCCACCCAATCAAAATCTTTCACCTTATTGCTTGGAGACAATGTTCAACTGCCTTGATCTTGAGTCCTGCACTAGGTTAGGGTCCCCATTCATGTATCTAGCTTTCAAGAGGCTGGAATACCAAGGGCTGAAGGATGAATAAAAGTGTGTTAGATAAGGATGGTTGAGGAAGAAATAAATCTAGGTTCAGAGGGAGGCAAAAATATGGGAGCTTAAAGGACAAGGTGAGTCGGAGAATGGCTGGTTATATGGCATGGCTAAAATGTATGATACCTGAGGAATTTAGGAAAGATGACAGAGTTGTGTAATGTGGGATCTTAGGAGCCAAGTTGAATGATGGGTTTTATTTCTGTAACCAGTGGAGTAACCAGCAAAGGTTGGTACAAGCAGAGGTGTTAAAAGAAATGCTAGGCTTCAGAACAGTGACTGGCATCCGATGGATATCCTGACTGAATTGTTCAGACAAGGCCAGATAACTGCCAAAGACCTTCTCAAACACTGTAATTCTACAAAAACATTTTTACATTTGTTCGAAATTAAAGAGATTTCTAAGTGGCCTAAGACATCATGGTGAAAATATCTAGGCCATTGGCAAACCCCTCTTTCTCTATATGTTATTTCCAAAGGAGATAATCTTCAATCCTCTCTTCCATCTGAATTATTCCCTTCCTTAGAAAGAATGCCAAAAATGCTGGGAAAATATACTCCACCCATGGTTTTTGGAAGGGCTAGTTTCTTAGTTCCTATGGGAGCCAAATTTTAATCCACAGGAATTTCCTTAGCAAAGGGGTATTGCCAAAATTTTCTTTCAATATGATTCTGGTGAATAAGTTATAATCATAGAATATAAGAGAAGAAAGAGAACATTAACTATAGTAAAAAATGTTATTATGAAGCACGTGAGACTGTTAGTACCTGGTGCAAATTCATGGGTTATAAAGAAAAGCATGAGGACTTTAGAACTTACATCATCTATTCCATGAGATGTTTAATTATTGATGGAGAGTCCTCGGAAAGATTCCATGAACATTTTAAGCATTGTGTAGAGTGTCATGGGCAGGCTGGTGAACAAGTTGACACATTCCCCTCATGAACTCCTATCTACAACAAGCAATTATAATAGTACAATCATAATTACAGTGTGAAATGCTTTGACAGTGGAAGTATAAGGTATACCAGGACCCTACTGGGCAAATTTGGAGGACAAAGTACACATACATCCTTGAAAAAAATTATAATTAAAAGAACATCTTTAGGTCTCATATGAGTAAGTATGTCCTAGCTCAGAAAAATGAGCAGCTAGGAAGGTAGGTAAGAGTATGAGCAGAATTCTAACCAAGATACAGAATTAAAAGAAAGGTGGTGTGTTCAGAAAGCCAAGTACACAGTTTGTTCCAGCTGGAATGTACATATGAACTGTGTGTGTGTGCAGAGGGAGGAGATGGTGTGGGTGGAGTTGGGGGAAAGGAGGGGGCATGTCCACAGATGAATCTGCAGAGCTAGGTCAGGCCCGAATTCCTACCACATCCTATGATACTCATAACAGAATTTGGGGTTTATCCTGAAGGCAATGAGGAACCACTGGTTGCTTACAAGCAGAAAAGTGACCATGATCATGTCTGAATCTTAGGTCACTCTGGCCACAGATTAGAGATGGGTTGTTGGGTGTGGGCAAGTTGGAGGCAGAAAGCTCGGTGTAGAGGATGTGATCGTCCTCAGGAGAGGTGATGGGATGCTACACAAGTCAAGTGGAAGTGGAGACAGAAAGAGGAGAATGGATTTGAGTGGTGTTAATGAGTGAGTGTAGATGCAACTTTGGAATCATTTTGGATAAGGAAGAAAGGGAGACAGGGTGTTTAATAGGTTTCTGGGTGGGCTAGTGGCTAATCACTGTTTACCATTCTGATAGAGCTGTGAGAGAGAAGAGCAGCAGCTCAGGGGAATGAAGATGAAGAGATCAGGTTTGTTTTTATTGAATGTAGTGTGTCAGACAGACATTCACACAGAGAAGCTGACCAGTCATTGGTTACATGGACCTGGAGCTCCAGATTGTGACTGGAGAGCCTTTAGCACATAGTACAAGGGGTGTAGGAAATGCATACGTTCTGGACAGCAGAACTCCTAAACATCCATTCATATGACTTGAAATGGGAAGAGACGCCCCTCTTCCAAACCACCTTTGCCACAGCCCTGTAAGGCACAAAAGTCCATAGCGTTCCATCTTTAGGATTCTAAGAATATTCTTTTCTCTTCTGCCTTGGTCTCCTCTCAAAGAACTCAGCATTTTCAAGTCAGTTACTTTTAATATCCTTTGTCAGTTTCAGGAAAAATAACTGAGTTAGCTTTTCAGGGGAATTGTTTGAGTCATCTGATATTTAATTTAAACTGGTGGCTTCCTATTCCCCTTTTAATTAATTCATCTGTTTGGCCTTTCCTGACATGGTCTAAACTTATTTAGGATCTCTTGTTCCCAAAGACCCAATTGCTTTTCTAAAGTACATTTGGTTTCTAAAACTTGGCATCGCTGAGCTTCTGGTGCCAATACAAAGAGCACACACATACTGCAACAATCCGCGGATTGTTGGTCATGAGAGGCATCGGTTCTTGGCCTTTGAGAGGAAGGGCACAGCAAATTTCTGCACAGGGGGAAGTGATGGAGCTATTATTACATTCAAGACATCACAGGCTTGTCCATTCAGAAGGGCACAAGTCAGGCTCTGTGGTCCACTCAAAGGAGGACCCTGTGAAATTGGGTCCCCTGGTGACACTTTGACTGCCAGCCCTTCCCTCACATCCACCCTGCAGCAGAAGGTTCCCAGCACCCTGGTTTGTTAACCTTGACCTCTCCTGTCACCATGGATACACACCACTGCCAAGAGAACTTCCTCTGTGATTATCATGCATACTATAAACCATAGAATAGGGGGAAAAAACAGAAAATTTCATTGCCCATCTCATCTCACCATTAAGCTTTGTCTTTAGAACAAAGAACCTCCCCAAGTTCTTTGAACATTTGGTACAAAGCAGGAGAGAGGATGAAGGCCAAGGGCTGGCTCAGCAGCTTCACATGGCGCCATCTTTTACTTGGTGGATTGTTCAAGTCTAGGAAGTTGAAGCTTACCTCTGGCATATGCAAACTTGGAACAATCATTACGTCCTTACTACTAGTGGACATTTATTTGCATTTTTTCTCAGCAAACAACCATCCATATTATTATTTGGCCACTACCTTGCTGAATTAGAAGCAGAATTTGATAGCAATGAGAGAGGATCAATTTCAATCTGTAGCAGGATTGCTTCTGCAGAGTTGGATCCATAGAGATCTAGTCTGAGGGTCTTTAACCTGAAGGCATGAACATCTTGGAACTGTAGGTAAAGAATATTATGCATTAGACTGAATTTATAGGTTTCCCAGATTCTCATTTGTTCTAACATTAAGGAAACATTAAAAACATGCTTGCTCCCATATCTTCTTTTTAAACATATCAGTAAAATGCAATGCAAAGAGATTATATTCTCTCATTTCTTCTTTTCCTCCTCCTCCTTTTTCTTCTCCTCTCACCCTTTTCTTCCTCCTCTCTTCTTCCCCAAGTAACATAGCTGTGTATCTTGAATTTTGTATAGAGTTTGAGTGAAAGAATGGTACGAGTAGATGAGTTCTGCGTTAGAGGCAAAATGAAGACTGTGGATGGGAGTGCATTTGGAAGTGCCTTTAAATTCACAGTGAAGATTATCATTGAGTAGGCAAATGATGTCAGAATGCATTCTGGGTGGTTGGTCAGCAGGTCATGCAGGTTCACTGACAGCTCAGCCATCAGGACCTGGGATGTTACCATGTATTTCTTAGTCTTGGTTGCCTGAGTGCTTAAGTCTTCCTTCTTGTCTCGAGGAGTGAGGGTCAGAAGCTGCTGAGGCCCCAGAGCCCCTAGGTTTACCAGGGAGTGAATGAGACAGGAGACACCCAAACCTGGTTCATCCTGATGGGATGTACGTCTTGTACTTCCATTTTTGATGTCATATCCTGTGGCAGCTATTCTAAACCTTGAAGTCTGTAGGCACCCTGATGAGGAAATATGTACTATGTGGGCTTTGGAGACAGACCCATGCAGGTTTGAGTGGTAGCTCCAATGCCACCAGCCTTGCAAAGCCCTGTATCTTAATGAGCAAAACAGCAACCACAACACTACCTGCTTCAAGGGATGGACACAAGGCTATGACAAACCAAGATAAATAATGTATCTGATGTGGGGTCTCACACCCAGGAGGGCTCTCACTGTAATAACGGCTTCCTACTCTTTCTCACCCAGCCCCTGGCTCAGTGAACCTACCACGTAAATGCCTTAGAGTATAGAGAATACCAGATGAAATATTTTTGTGCTGTTTGTTTTGCACTTAACAAAAATAATCATATCCGAACCACATTTACTCTGCTTTGTTTTGAGTCCTTAGGTGAAATGAATGAGCCGATCTGGCAAGACATCTGGGGAGTCACTCCAGCAACAGCAAAAAAGTACTTTCTGACTTATGTCAGCACCATAGGGCAACATTTCTCGAAGTTTCCAGACCTGTTAACTCCTTTTATAGTAAAATCCTGCAAACCTTCTTAGGAATTAAAAAATATATTCTATTGTTTTTATAGGCTAAAGAGAGTTTTAAGTTAAAATTGATACATTTTAAATCTGCATTATAAACTCTTAAGCTGTTATTAGGTATTATCAAGGCATGTTCGACTCAGTGACCCTCATAGGGTTTTGAATGGCTGATTTTGGGTGTGGACTGCCACATACTTCTCCCAACTGTTAAGCTAGGTGAGAATATGAGTATTTATTATATTATTATCCATACATTTTTGTATTCCTGAAATATTTCATTATAAGAAAGAAAACATTATACCAATATCTCATTTTAATAGCCTTGTGATTTGTTTAATAAAGGAAATTTCAATAATATTTTAACTTATTAAGTGACTATGTGCTATTTGATTTACATTAACTACATAAAAGTGACTTAGGGACAAATCCATAGCATCCTGGCATCCGATCCTACCTGATCTCAGAAGCTAAGGAGGATTGGCCTGGTTATTCCTTGGATGGGAGACTGCCTAGGAATACCAGGTGCTGCTGGCTAGGGAGAAGGACCTGGAGACTCACTCCCCAAAAACCCGCCCTTGAAAACTCTATGAATAGCAGAGAAGCATTGCTATAGTATCAGGCATGGCACAGTGTCGGGGAGTGTTTCATTCTATTGTACATAGGGTCACTATTAGTTGGACTCCATGGCACCTAACTACAACAATTTTTAACATGACTTTATATTTTGACTTTGGGACCAAAACTATGTTAAAAATGGGTTGAAGTACAGCTACAAATGCTAGAATCAACAGTTGATTTTATAACTGGATGTTTGAGATTTCTCTTTTGAGCTTAAGAAAGTCTATTAATATCCTTTTTAGATCAATATAATTTTCAGGTTTTGCTTCTGAATTCCAAGATGAGGGGGCAGGTTTCAACTCTGATTTGCAGGCACTTCATGGATAACATACTGCAGCTGTTGATAAGTCTTATTCTCAATGGATGGGAAATCAAATTGCATATAATCACCACAATATTTTAAACTCTGTTAATGTTCTAGAGACATCCTGATGTGTGCTATGAGAAGTCAGAACACTGTGTGTGGATTTTGTGGGAGCATCTTGAGGCAAAATTGCAAAATTATTATTTTTTTTATGGTTCCACTTTCTGTATTTCAGAATTCCTTACAAATTAAACAATGTATGAGTAACAGTAAAAACAAGATTAATTGATATGTGGTTCAAAAATATTGTGGCAGCTACAGGGGTTTGGTATGTGATAAAATGGCTGAGTGGCTGAGTAATGAAGGCTCTTTTCAGATGACTATTAAATCTTATATCCTCAGTGACATGGACACAGGGACCCACAGTGACACCAGTTCTTGATGTTATCAAGCCCCAGATGGGAAAGTTGCTGTGTAATGGCAAACTGATGAATAAAACAATGAGCTAATCACTTCTATTGCATGATTTCCATTAGATCAGGGTACTTAGGGATGATAATACTAGTCGAGTAAAGGAAGGAATGGGGTTCCATAGACCCTGACTACCCTGGCTTATAGGCTGTCAAATTGAAGGAAAAAAATCAATGATTTTGGTCACAAAAGCAGGGAGTTCTAGGAATGAAGAAAACTTAACATAGTTTTCCAAGGCAGTAGTTATCATAAAACACTCACAGCAGTTGTTTCAAATCCGTTTTGTTTTTCTGAAGCCTCAGACCCTTCAGCCTTACTCTCAGCAGATGCCTGCACCCTCAACCCACAGAGAAGCTCGAAGCTGGAAAAATCAAGCCTGCTCACCTCCAGTCACTATAAATCTCCACCCCTCCCCCACATTCCAGGACCCCTGCACACCCTCCAACAACAGCCTTGGTCTCCTCTCTTCCTCTACTAATCATTTGCATTCTCTCTCTTCCCTTCTTCTTTCCAACTCTTCCTGATTTTACCCTATGACAAACAAGTTCTCCTTCATTCCAAAAGATTCCCTTTCCTTTGTTTCATTCTCAAACTATTAGCCTGGCTCGCTCTTTCTTTTCAATACCAAGCGTCATCTTCAGTGTCAGCAAGCAAAGTTGTGTCCTCTGCATAAAGCAAGTTGTTAATGGATCTCCCTCTAATCCCAATGCTGCCTTCTTCTTCATAAAATCCCCCCATACTAAGTTCTGTCCATATGAAGTGCTAATTTCTCCTTAAAAATTCTCCTGGTTTCCTCCATTGAAAGCCAGGGCTTCCTCCATTAAATCTTCCCTTGCTTTGGTTTTGCCTCACTCATGGGGCACTCATAGTCTACCTCATAATAAGCTCAAAGAGATCATTTGCACAGATGTTTCCAGACAGTTCTGCTCTCACTTATCGTTAATGATGCTTTGGCTTAGGTGCAATATGCCAGCATCCAATGGACATCTTCTAGCCAGCTCTGCTCAGGATCCTTTGTAGCTACTCCTCTTCTGTCAACAGCACTTCTCTCCTGCTTTAGCAATTATCTTTGCCCAAGTTCATGTATTTTTCCTGGGGTTGTTAAAGGGTCCCATCATCTCTCCACCAATAAGCAGGCAGGTTATAATGTCTACCCCATGATATCTTGAAAGAAAACACCAGGGAAGTAAAAGGTTTTGTATTATTTAGTCACTTGGTGACAACTGAAGAGAGAGAATGTAATTCCTGCTGCAAAGGCCCCTGGTGCTACGTTCCTATTCTTTTCAAAGTTCATCTTTGGTCCTGAACTGAGTAATCTAAAAAGAAATCTAAAGCTTCCTTCCTTTGCTTAAGTTCACCAGAGTCTTTTCTGTTGCTTGCAACCCAAGAAGTCTGACTAATATACTATTGTATCCTCGAACATCAGAAATTCTCATCGCTTGTGTCCAGTGGCTTTCTTTGTACTTGTCTCCTATTCTACAGCCTTGGTGTTGGAGAGATTTTTATTTATCTTATCCCCAGTAGCATCTAAGTCAGGCTTGGTGTGGGATAGACATTTGATAATGTTAGGAATTTAATGGACTGGAACGACTTTCCACTGAGTGATAGCTCAGACAATACATGTGGAGGAAGCAAGAGTTACAAACTAGAGTCAATTATGGTCTGTAATTGGGGCAGAGGTCTAGTGCTACAAAAGCACATGTGAAGACTGGCAGGCGCCTGGCACTAGATCTATACCCACAGGAACAGGACTCCTCACACAGCTACACCCCAACAGAGGCAGGATGGGTTAAATGAGGGTCTCTTTGTGGTAGCTTTCTTCTTGCTTTTTGAAGGCAATTGTTTTAACCGATTTCTGAATAACTTTTGAACTTAAGGCTATTTTGTGAGGGTGTCATAGACTTACTGTTGCTATTACAACGAAGATTTCTGTTGGGGATATTTCCACAACCCAGATAAGTGACACATGTGCTTTAATTCATATTATGAAGCAGCTTGTCTTGCTGTGGGGGCTGTGTGTTGCTATGATGCTGAAAGCTATGCCACTAGTATCTCAGATACCAGCAGGGCCACCCATGGGGACAGGTTTCAGCTGAGCTTCCAGACTAAGAAAGACTAGGGAGAAGGACCTGACAGCCCACTCCCCAAACAATTAGCCATTGAAAACTCTATGAATAGCCCAGAAGCACCATCAGATATAGTCATCAGAAAATGAGCCCCCCAGGGTGGAAGGCATTCAAGAAACAACTAGGGAAGAGTTGCCTTCTCAAAGTAGAGTCAACCTTAATGATGGGATTGGAGTAAAGCCCCAAGACCTCTTTTTGCTGATGTACACTACTCAAGCTGAGAAGAGACATAGTGTCTGCAACAATGGGCTCAAATATAAAAAGATCATGGGCATGGCACAGTATTGGGTAGTGTTTCATTCCATTGTACATAGGGTCGCTATGAGTCAGACCTGAATCAATGGCACCTAAGAACAACAACAATAGACTTCATAAGGTACCTTTTGTTTTATATACTTTGAGGCTATGTTGTTAGGCAATACAAGTGTATACTTATTGTATCTTTCTGGTAAATATTCTGTTTTTATAGGTTATAAGCCTTCTTCATCTTTATTATTTTTGCCTTAGATTCTATTTTTTTCTGATGCTATTGTAACTATAAAGCTTTCTTTTGATCTATGGCTCTTTGACAGAATCTATTTTCTCTCACTGTTGTTCTATACCGTTATGTGTTAGGTATGTTTTATGTAATTAGCATGGAGCTGATTTTTTTTTAAATTCCAAACTGACATTTATCAGCAAGAGTTTATTTCATTTATATTGATGACAATCACTGCTATCTATGAATTCTTCTCTAGCATCTTATTTTGTGCTCCTACTCAGCCAGCTTTGCATGTTTTTTTTTCTCCCCTCTAACTGCATTTGGGTCATTTGATTTCCTTAAGTTCATTTTATTTCCCTGTAGGTTTGGAATTCATCCATTTTATTTCTCTTACACTTTATCCTTAACATTTTCACATGCACACATGGCCAAAAGGTCTTTATCTTCCAACCAGAGAAATACAAAGATGCTAGATTGTTGTAAATCCATTAACACTTTTCTATCTTATACTGTTGCCCAATATTTTAGTTACATTATTTTATGCCATCAGATTAGGCTCTGTCATTTTACTGTGCACATAGTCAGTCATGTAGACTTTTTCACCTTTTTACTGGTCTTATTGCTTACTCTTCTCCCTCCCATTTCCTTTCTACCCTTCTGGTTAGACTACTTCTTCCTGAGGTTCAGCCTTTAGAAGCTGCCCCGATGAAAATCTCTCTCAGTGAGAAAAGTCTGTTTTGCTATTTGTGAGAAAATGTCTCTGCCTTTATTCTTAAGCAATGATTGAGAAAAATATAAGATTATAAGTAGATGGTTATTTCCTGTCAGCACACCAAAGATACCATCCCTTTGCATTTATTCTAATGGGTTTACCTATAGTTGAATTTGATCTCCTTGTTCACTAATTGAACACCATTCAAAATAAGGATGTAGAAAACTCAATTTACTAATTTGCCTCCATTATAATTAAAATGTATATTTAATAAAAAATGCAATATGCTTTATAATTTATAACCTTATTTCCAAAAATGGCTTTGCACTAAATATTCAAATGTTAGCGATTCTTCACAGGCATATTTCAAAGGTTTCACCATGAAGACAAGGATTTATATGCCTTCAAGAGGAATGTCACTAATTTTTCTACATAAAATATAACCTCATCCTTGAAAATCTCAACCTTAGAAAAAAAAGAGAAGCAGCATAGTAGAATACAGTTGCAGTGTGTCAAAGGTCAGTTTCACACTACCCTACATGAGGCAATTGCTTTAATATAAAATGTACACCAATAAGCAAGGAATACTTAGTGTAAGGGGCTGGGATTTAGCTCGGTTGATAGAGCGCTGCGCTGCCGTCTCTGAGGTCCTGAGTTCAATTCCCAGCACCACAAAAATGGGAGAAGGACCTGGCAATCCACTCCCAAGGCAATCCTGAAATAGTCAGCCATTGAAAACCCTGTGAGGGCCGCAATGAGTCGGATAGTGACTCGATGGCACCTAACAACAACAACAACACTTAGTGTAAGGGGCTGGGGTTTAGATCAGTTGGTGGAGTGCTGCTCTGTGCTTTCTGAGGGCCTGGGTTCAATTCCTAGCACTGCAAAAATGGGAGAAGGACCTGGCAACCCACTCCTATAATAATCCTGAAACAATCAGCTATTGAAAATCCAGTGAGGGTCATTATGAGTTGGACAGCACCTAACAACAACAATAACAGTGTAAGTTTTAAACAAGTGCTTAGAAACAGCAGAAAATGATTTAAGTAAAGACAAGTTGGAAATCACAAAATGATTCTGTATATTTATATTTTACTTTTCATGTATATTTTTCATTTTTCATTATGCCAGACAGGAGGAATTAACCAACTTTTTCTTCTTACAAGTATTCTTTCTGTTACCTGACCATAATTGCCAAATAAGAAATGAAACTGAGTCAAATTTATATTTTATCTATTAGTCTGGGTAGCTAATAAACATGTTGCCAGCTATCTGTGACACCACAAGCATGTTTCAGAGGTCACTTTAAGATTCAAATCTCTTCCTTTTCCTTCCTTCCTTCCAGTTGTTTTAGACGGTAGATGAAATTTAACATGTGTTTAGATAACAGAACAAAAAACCTCTGTGTATGTTGGGCTGACTGGTTTTTCCAATCTATTTCATTTAATTTAATAGAACTACTTCCTATCTACTAAAATACTTAGTATAATAGCTGATGCAAAGAAGAATATAGTGATAATGTTCTGATAAAAGGTTGTGGAAATGGAGGTAATATCACAAATGATGCTAATTATATAGCAAATGTGTTACGTGGTACCCGAGACAGGAGTCTCCATCTTTAATTCATCACTGGGACTCCATCATAGAACCTCATAAGTCCATTTCCTGACCCATTTTCCCCTTTCTATCTCCACAATCAGTATTTTCCTCAAGATCATTATTACAGCTGGAGATGGTGGGGCACACCTGTAGTCCCAGCACTGGAAAGTCTGAGGCAGTAGGATTGTGGATTTGAGGCCAGCCTGGTCTTCACAGAGTGAGTCCAAAGCCAGCCTGAGCCCTTGCCCTAAAGAAAACAAAAAATCCTGTTTTCCTTAGTCTTAATTGCCTTATCATATTTGTTTTTAGTTTGTACTCTTCAAAAAATAATTACAGTTTGCTTAATCTTAACATTTTTGCTTATCATTATTTTGCTGTCTTGTCATTGAACATAAAGATAGTTTTACTTTCTACTTCACCATTTTTCTAAATTTACTTTGTTTTCACTAAGAATTAAACTTCACTTAATTTTATTCTTTTAGTAAAGCTGATTGATTACATGTGGTTAAACTTTATGCCTTTGTAAGACTTTTACTAGGAACTCTATAAATAAGGAAAAAGGGCTCATGGAGCCTGAGTCCCTGGACACGGTCTGGTTTGTAATAAGCCATTTCCCTGTGGAACTGAACTGGGCGGAGCTTCTTCACGTGTGAGGGGATATGTGGAGTCAGGGGGTGTGTCAGGCAACTGGCTCTAGACTCCATTCTTTCACCAACAGCTTTTGTCACCTTTGGCAGATCTTTCGCCTGTTCTTCTCAGCAGTGGCTGGAAGGAGCTGAACTCAGTCACACCAAGTGGTCGTTCTGGCTCTTATATTCTCTGTGCCCTATGATTCTGATGGTGTGGATTAACAGAACAAAGCAGGGTATTTTGGTGGAACCATGTTAAGATGGCATATCAAGTTACCAAAACACTGCTTTGTGTTACTAATTAATAATGTCCACAGAAGCAATCCCTGACATACCCCTATGCTGGGTGTAAGCCTTGCCCCGTCTCTCAGCCTGTGCACCCCATCAATATGTCCCTGACCTCAAAATGGCAATGTCAAAATAAAATGAGGCCTGTGGAAAACGCCAGGACTTTTAGTTCTGTAGAATTGGGTTTGTATGCCAGGCTCAAGGGGTTAAGTTGTCAGTTAGCTACATAGCCTTGCAAATGAACTTTTTCAGCATCCATTTTCTTATCTTTAAAGCTAAATTGTAGGATGGCCTCTGAAAATGTTATTAGTTTCAGAAATGAAATGAATAAGGAGTCGGTGTATGCCTCACTATGTGTATAGAGAAGAAGTAAAGCCTAAGGTGTTCTGATGCTCTTAAAAGAATTTCCTAAAATAGAAAGTAAACTGTTGCACAAAACCATTTATAAATCATGGTTGGGAAAATCACGGGTCTCAGACAGGCTGATAGCCCCACAGACTAGGAAAAGATCAAGTAAGCAAGAAAAGCAGAGATCAGACATTCAGACAGTCTGACCACATCCTGAACAACTTATCAGATGTTCAAAGTGTAGGGAATGTTTATGAAAAACAATGGGCATGTCTCACTCCCTCTTATCCCCAGATTAGGACCCTGGGTTGCTGAGTCAGAGCTGAATATCAGCATTTACAAGTGTTATTGCTCAACGGGGATGTGTACTCCCATGATGTGGCAGAGTTACTTGTGAGCTCTGTGGTGTCTTGACCTTATCTGGCTGACATGAGTCTCAGCAAGACTCACTGGTAGCCTGGTGACCAAGTTGGCTAAAAGGTCCTGATTTAAGTGTTGCATAATGGATACATCAAATGACTTATTACTCTACATCACTAACACTAACTTTATATATATAGAGAGAGAGAGATCCAAAGTTGAAGTATATGTTACTTCAGGAAGAAGTTTCGCAACACTTGCTGAACTTCGGGGGAAGCAAAATAACCTTACAAAACTGGGCTGTCTGGTTGCTAGATTCCTGAGGCAAAACACACAAGAAATCATTAGGATGTGTGTGGGAGAGGAGTTGGGTTAAACTGGCTGGGTGCTGCTGGTGGTGGTGGTAGTGATGGAGATGGTGGTGATGATAATGTCTGGAGAACCACAAGGAGAAACAGTGCATTTAGGTTCTTGGAAGTCATAACTTTAGTTCTCCCTATTTTGTTACACTCCTCTATCCCCAGGAGAAAGCTTTTGCGGAACAATTATTTCATTTTGAATTTACATTCTTTTGAAATAATAAGCGAGAACCAGGAGATATTATAAGCTATTATAGGTGTTCATGATACCAAAAAGAGTAAAAAGTCATTGCAGTTCCTGGATTGAGTCCAGAGTTTTATGGGAAAGAAGAGTTGTAGCAGACAATGGGGTGGGTGCCCTTACAGAAAATTGGGAAAGTGCTGTGGATCCCACAGGTTGGAGCAGCCTACTCTGCCTGTGGTAATACTGAAACCTTTATAGAAGAGGTAATACTGCAGCTGGCTTCTTTAAATAAAGGTAATGTAGGAAGCAAAGTAGAGGGATTTTAGTTACATGCAAAGCTCATGCAAAAGGTATACCGTCAGAAATTGAAATGACATATGATAGGCCCCATGTGGACTAGAATTTGACAAGCAAATCATGGTGGCAAGAACTTAAATTATAGGACAGGGTGATCCTAGGGAAGGAATCTAGAAAGGCACTTGTCAGAATAGGGCACATGCACGCCTTTAACCCCAGCAGCTTGGGAGGCAGAGGCAGGAAGATCACAAGTTTGAGGCCTAGTGGACCTCAGCTTGAGGCCGCAGTGAGGCCTGCAGCTTAGTGGACCCAGTCTCAAAATTTGTTCAGGAATGGAGGGGTGCTGGAGGTGTGGCTCGGTGGTGAGGCTGTTGCCTAGCATGCATAAGGCACAAGATTCAATCCCCAGTACTGCCGAAAAAAATGAGGGGGAGGACACTTGTATATCAGCCTTGATACCAAGCCAGAGGGTTTGAATTTAAACTACAAATTCCCAGAAGGTGAAGAAAAGGTTCTGCTGTTTGCTTTTTGTTTGTTTTGCTTTATGAACCTAAGATGGAATCTAGTAGCTTTGTCTTTAGAAACATAACTTTGGTGGAAGAAAGATGTTTAATCAATTGTACTAAGGGTCTAGTAGCCTGAAGACCATTTCAAAACCTATTGCATCTCTTAAAGATAAATGGTCTAGTCCTGGAAACAGGCAGAAACAATGGAGTTAGAGAGAAGAGGCCAGCTTTAAGTCTTTTTTCCTGAGGTGGAATAGTATATGTGGAATCAGATCAGCTGCAAGGATTTTGCTGAGACAAGGAGAATTGGGGTTAGCACCTTAGTTTCTAGTTTTGAAGGTAGTGTTGTGGTGACATGATGAATTGATATGAAAAATAACTTTGTTCCTTGCTACGCAAGTGTTCTTTTGTTGTTGCAGAAAGACCCAGTGCCAGTGCGTAAGAACCAGTCGCAACATGCTGTGAGAGCAAAGAAAGAGACAGACTGAGCCAGGATGGCACACAGTGTAGTATACTGGGGACTCTGCACAAGGGATATCTTGGGCAGCAAGGCAGGTGGATCTCTGTACCCCAAAGCAGGAGGAAGGGGTTCATTACTAAACTGGACAAAGGTGGGCTGAGGCCAACCAGAAGGTTCCTGGCCTTTCTCAAAAACCATTCACGTAGCCATTGTCAGTTCAGACACAGTCTGGGCATCCATGGCTGGCACACCATGCTCAGCTGACTTTCTTAACTTTGTCCTATCAGGCTTGGGATGCATGTCAGTGTCACCTGGTGGGCAAAAAGGCAAGTAGGACCACAAGGGCTGTATTAGTATCAGGCTTGATCCCTCCATATTTTCTTTATACAGTCAGAAGAGAGAATGGTATAATTAGTGATTTCTATGTGGGCAAAAGGATTTTGCATCAAGGAGGTAAAATGGGGTTTGGTGTCTACCTACTTGGAGATACAGGGCATCCTGTGTGGTAGAGGCCACTCACTGCTTATGAAAACTCACCATCTCCTCTTCTTTCTGGGCACACAGCTAGACTGTGTGGCCAGGTTTCCTTCCCAGTAAGGCATGGCTCCGGGCTTGAGTTCCATCTCCACGCTGTCTCCTACTCTGGGTGGTGGAAATGGAGACCAGCCCTGGGCCAGAAGCAAAGGGGACAGAACCTCCAATAGCCTGGATCCCTGAGTGACTATGTGGAGGGGACCTTTGCCTGCCCAGTGTTGTTACACGAGTGAAGAAGAAGCACCAGTTGGGTGCTGTCTGTCACAGGGGTTACATAAAGTTCTCCCATTTATTTGTTAATTTAACAAATATTTATTGAGCATTAATTATGCTCTGATGCCTGTAGTTGTAGCCCTGTGGCATCTGATCCCATCAGATCTTGGAAGCTAAGCAGGGTCGGGCCTGGTTAGTACTCAGATGGGAGGCTGCCTGGGAACACCAGGTGCTGTAGGCTTGGGAGAAGGACCTGGCAACCACCTCCCAAAAATCAGTCTGGCATTGTAAACCCTATAAATAGCAGAGAATCATTGATAATAGTGTTTCGCCTGTTGTACATAGGGTCACAATGAGTCAGATACCGACTCGATGGCACCTAACAACAATAACCGTTATGTTCCTGGCACTTCATTAGGTGCTGAGAACGTAACATGGTGCAAAATAAACATGTAAGCTTCTTGACTGCAGAGAGCTGGTAGCCTAGGGAATAGCACAAATTCGGTTACTGGTCAGTATGCCTCAATGTAATATTTTGTTACATCAAAGTACAACTTTTATCTTTAAAATCTTCCCTTTATTTATACAATATTGTTTTTATAAAACATGGTAGGCAAGTATTACTACCAGTTGAGATAATACTCATAATAACCAAAAATCAACAAGATATAGAGTAGTGAGTGATATATGAGCACTTTCCAAGTCAGGACCTGGCAGCCCACTCCCAAAAAGCAATCAGCCATTGAAAACCCTGTGAATAGCAGAGAAGCATGACAATAGTGCTGGGCATGGCACAGTGTTGGGGAATGTTTCGTCTGTTGTACATAGTGTTGTTATGAGTCGGACACGACTTGACAGCACCACCACCTCCCAAACAACCTAATATAGTTTATATTGTCAACATCACCAGCTTGATATTTTACCACATGTTCTATTAATGGAAAAAGCATTGTTTTGATACAACTAGTACTAATTCGCAGCTGTAGCCCTGTGGCATCCAATTCCATCAGATCTTGGAAGCTAAGCAGGGCTGGGCCTGGTTAGTACCTGGATGGGAGACCGCCTGGGAATACCAGAAGCTGTAGGCTTGGGAGAAGGACCTGGCAACCCCCTCCCAAAAATCAATCTGCCATTGAAAACCCTATGAAAAGCAGAGAAGCACTGATAATAATGTTTCCCCTGTTGTACAGAGGGTCGCTATGAGTTGGATACCGACTCGACGGCACCTAACAACAACAACAACAGTGCTAATTCACTGTCACATATATCAACTTTTGCTTGACAAAAGTTTTCAACATTAGGCATTGTAGGGAAAAATTGGGAGGAAATTGGCAAAAACTCCCAAACTAGGAAAATGGCGTTTGAATATCTGGTTTGTAAGTTAGAAATCTAGGGAAAATGAAAGTAACTTGGTTGCACGTTTGTGCAAAACCCTTCCTGATTGGACAATTGGACTGAAAGCTGATTGGCTCAGGCCATTCCATGGGTGAGCTACATAAAGAGCTGTGCTGCGGCAGCTTGACCCTTTTGGTACCCCTTTTTTCATCTTCTGGTGGGGTTCCTGCCCAGACCACCAATGAGAAAACACCTCTCCCGCTGCTCTCCCCCAGACCTTTGGTGAGGAAAGAATGCTCTCCCGTCACAATCATCAACAAGGAAAAGAACCTGCCCTCCGTCTGATCACCAACGAAGCAACAGCTGTCTCCTTGTGACCACCTGGACAACCAACACAGGTGTTTGCCCCTGGAAGGCAAAAGCACCTGAGGCTTTTCCTTTCTCCCGTCTCCTCTGGGGTCCCGGGGGCCGCAGGAGTCTGTGCCCCTCACTTGAGGGTCCTGAGTGAATTGTGTTTAGTATCTGTGTGCGCGGTGGCGCCGCCCGACAAAACCTCCAGGCCGGACTGGGAGGTGTGCGCCCCACATAGAGTTGATGCCCAAACGTGGGGCCCAACAAGGCATGTTTATAGATCAGTAGATGATTATATAGGAGTAGAACAGGTCTATGGTAGGTAGATACGGGGTGGGGAAACTGTATCTGATGAGCTCCATTCTGAACAGGTTATATTGGAGGTGCTCCCAGGGCATCCAGGAGGAGCTATCCCTAGTACTCAGCTGTGTTCTTGAGTTTGGGGTCTAAGTGCAGTTCTGGGAGGGGGAACACTAGAAGTGAGGAACAGATTAAATAATCAAAGAGAAGCGATTGCTAAAACAGAGTGGCCTTATGATCACAGAGGGTTGGGGTGAGAATTAAGCAACTGCTCTTCAGGGAAGGAATTAACCAAAGGGAAAGGGGGTGACCTTTTATTTGAGAAAAAAATGAAGGGAGGAAAAATCATCCTATTACCAATGAATCAGAATAGGCCACGGCTTTCCTAGTGTGAGGCAGGAAACTATTGAGCCTCAGTGTTAGGGGTCAGAGAGACCCAGACTCACCTCTTATCAGCAGCCCGGTAGCTTTTGGGAAGCCTCACTTCCAGCATTCACAAAATGAGACCAACAATAATATTTATCTCATGTCCTATTGTGAATATTAATAACAGAGGCACAATTCCTGACAAAGGGTTTACTATTAGCTATTAATAGCACAATGCTTAGAAAGTGGCAAGATAAGCATGGCACCTCCACCATCTCCCATGATAGAGCAGGAGAATGAACATGCAAATCAGTGTATAAGTTAGCAGGGCACCAAGGCACACACCTGTAATCCCTGTGGTTTAGGAGACTGAGGCAGGAGGATTCCAGATTTGAGGGCAGAGGCAGCCTGCACAATTTAGAAAGACCTGGTTTCAAGATAAAAAATTAGAAAGGGGCTGGGGATGCCGCTCAGTGATAGAGTACTTGCCCAATATGTACAAGGCCCTGGGTTCAACCCCTCAGTACTAAAAAAAAGAGCATAAATCAATGAATCAATGAATCAAAGGGAGAAGCCCAAACTCAAATTAGCTCTAATAATTTATTAAAATTTGATTGAAAGAATTCATGTGGAAACAGAAGCTATAACGAATATGTTGTTGTTGTTGTTAGGTGCCACTGAGTCAGTATCCCACACATAGAGACCCTCTGTACAACAGGGGAAACACTATTGTCAGTGCTTCTCTGCTACTCATAAGGTTTTCAATGGTGGGTTGATTTTTGGGAGTGGGTTGCCAGGTCCTTCTCCCAAGCCTACAGCACCTGGCATTCCCAAGCAGTCTCCTGTCCAAGTATTAACCCAGCCCGACCCTGCTTAGCTTCCAAGATCTGATGGGATTGGATGCCACAGTGCTATGGCTGCAGGCATGATGCATATATAAAATTTTAAATTATTATACAACTAAGATTATAATATTATCAAGAGTAAATTTTAACTTTCAATACTTCGAACAGCCCAAGACAAATAAGAATTTGATGTAATTTCTGGTAATTTCAAGAGGCTATTATCCCTTTCTCTATTAAGTGAAAGTATTTCATTTACCAGAAAATGCTACCCAGATGTTATTTCATTTACTAGTATTTTGTTCAAGGAGTGTCTCCTGAATATCCCCGCGCTAGAGACTGCATTCTAAGGCGGGGACATTGACATAGTCTCTGATCTTGCAGAATTGAGAGTGTCATAAAAGATGCATTGAGCAAGAAATTAAAATTACCACGGTGATTGTGAAAAACTCTTAAGAAGCCATGAGAACATAAAACAGGAGACCTAATTTATCCTCAGGGAATCAAGGAAAGGTTCTCTGAGGGATAGTTGTTTCATCTGAGGCTTGTAGAAAAAGTAAGAATTTTTAGGTGAAAGGGCTGGGGGAAGTGGGAAACTGTGTCCTGTAGAAGGAGGAGCCTGCACAAATGCCAGAGTCAGCATAGATTCAAGGAGCTAAAAGAAAGTGGGATGGAGCAGAAAGCCAGGAGAGCAATATAGATGGATGTGGTGGTGGTGGTAGGTGCCATTGAGTGGGATCTGACTCATAGTGACCTTATGCACAACAGACAAAACACCACACTACACAACACTGTGCCGTGCCCAGCATGATTGTCAGTGCTTCTTGCCATTCATAGTGTGTTCAATGGCTGATTGTTTTTTGGGAGTGAGCTGCAAGATCCTTCTCCCAAGCCTACAGCACCTGGTGTTCCCAGGCGGTCTCCCATCCAAGTACTAACCAGGCCTAACCCCGCTTAGCTTCTGAGATCTGATGGGATCAGATCCAGGGTGGTTATGGCTGCATAGGGATGTATAGGGGTCCATAATCCATATGAAGAGTTTCATTTCTCTTTATTATTATAATTGTTGCTGTTACTAACTACTTCTTTCACAAATCATTTTTCAAGAATTCTTTTTTTGTTGTTGTTGTTGTTTTCTTGCTATTTCTAACACCTTTAGATATATCTATCAGCCCTCAGGGTCTGGAATTCAGTTCAGCTGGTGGAGTGCTGCTCTGTACTCTCTGAGGACCCAGGTTCAACCTCCAGCACCAGAAAAATGGGAGAAGGATGTGGCAGCCCACTCCTAAAGCAATCCCAAAACAGCCATTGAAAACCCTGTGAGGGTCTCTATGAGTTGGACATGACTCAACAGCACCCAACAACAACATCATCCTCAGATACTTCCACTTCTCTGTCCCTGGGTCAGTCTGCATCACCTCTGAGCGTGGCACCGCATATGTGTTTCTTGACTGTCTTGTACTCCTCTGCTTCTGAATGTCTTCAATGAGCAATGAATTCAACACTGGATCCTGGGAAACCTCACCCTATGTTCAATTTATCACCTCTTTTAGCAGCTTTCAATTCATATGAAATTCATGTGACTGTTTTCCCCCTTAAGCTTTTTGAATTCATTGTGAAAGTGAAATCTCACAAGGCCATATTGAACATTTCACTCATATACAAACATTAGAATTTAGAGCATCTTATTTTAAAAAGAAAAAGGAAAGCTGAACCAGCCCCCTGTGGTTGGTGTGCACTATTGATTCCCATTAAATGTAAGATGTACACCACTCCAAATGTCCTGAACTCCCTGCTCTCTGCCTAATGTAAGTGTGAGCAGAAGAAATCAGGTGACTGACTCCATGATGGTTTTCATTTTCTGCCTCTGGCATTACTTCTGATGCTGCTAGTTTCAAGTAATAGTTCCTGGTATTTACTAAAAGGAATCATGTAGTAAAAACAGCCTAGGCTTAGAAGCCATGGGATCAAGTTTTTGCTCCCCTTCCTGACTTGCTCATTTGTGATCTCTCTATGCTACAATGACCTGTCCAGTAGATGCCTGCAGTGGTGCATACAGCTCTTGTTGTTGTTGTTGTTAGGTGCTGTCGAGTCAGTATCCGACTCATAGCGACCCTCATAGGGTTTTCAATGGCAGACTGTTTCGGGATTGCCTTGGGAGTGGATTGCCAGGTCCTTCTCCCGTTTTTTGTGGTGCTGGGAATTGAACTCGGGACCTCAGAGACTGCAGTGCAGCACTCTACCAACTGAGCTAAATCCCAGCCTGCATACAGCTCTAGAGGGAAAAAATAATTCCTTTTCCTTTTACCCTCCTAGTTCTCTGACTGGGACCCTGTCAGTAAGGCTGGCCAAAGACAGGTGGACAAGAGAAAAATAAGAGTTGATTAGTGTGTGCATTGCACACACATATGGGGGTACCTAGAGAAGAGTAACTCAGATTAGAATTTGGAATGTACATGCCTAACTTAGTAGGGGAAATGGATAGGGGAGAAAGGTTACTTATGAAATAGCAAATGGCTTTTTGGGCAGACAAATTGACCCTGAAAGGAATAAATAGGAAATATTATAGTTTGCAACAGCGTCTATCTGGGAGTGGGTGTGGACTTCTAGAAGAAAATTGGAGTTATCCTCCACCCTGGGAGGGGATTTAAGGCAACTGAATTCTTTGGGGAGGTTCTGTTTTTACGCAAATAAAGGAATTCAAGAACTCAAATGCCTTCAGTACTGAGTAGTTTTTATGTCAAAGTGGCATATTTTGAGATGGCATACCCTGATCCCATTCACAGCCTTAAAATCATAGCTACTCCACAATACAATTCACCAGCTTGCTTTGACTCATCACCTATGCAGGAGACTATATATGAGTGTTAAGTATTCTATTTTGCTTTGTTGACAAATAACCTGTGGGCAGATTATCATTTACACTCTTAAGTTGCCTAATGGCTGTCAGCATGAAATGTTCACCTGGGTCAAGGGTAATAAGAAGTTCTCCATGTAAAGAATGTGCAGGTCAATGCTGTGGAACAATAGTGGGCAGGAACTTTGTCTTTCAACTTGTGTGCTGTATTTTATTAAGGTGTGAAAGATGCATGCCAGTCACCTAATTTACTTCAGATGGCGTGACCCATCTTGCATCAGGAGATGAACTCTATATGGAAGACACAGGATTCCTCAGAAAATAGTTGACCAAGTGGAAGGAGTAGGGAGAGAAAGAGGAAAGAAAAAGAAAAAGGAGGAGGACAAGGAGGAGGAGGAGGAGGAGGAGGGG
Organism: Pedetes capensis; assembly: GCA_007922755.1. Classification (NCBI taxonomy): domain Eukaryota; kingdom Metazoa; phylum Chordata; class Mammalia; order Rodentia; family Pedetidae; genus Pedetes; species Pedetes capensis. The sequence continues at coordinate 29,641 of VMDO01010488.1, read as the reverse complement.
GAAGAGGAGAATGCAGAGGGGGAGGGAGAGAAGAAATGACGAAGTAAGGCAAAAAGTTCCTCTTTGGTCTTTATCATATACAAGTGAATGAACAGCCCAACTATGACCTTGTTTACCATGCAACTATTAAGAGCTGTTGGCCTATTTAGATGACAGCATCTTTGAGATAGAAAGTGAATGCTGAAAAAGAGCTAGGGCTAGACTGTTAGGACTGAAGCTGAAAAAACTCATTATGTCTAAAACAGGTGCTGACGGTTATTCTTATTGAGATTTTACTATTAAATAACTACTATTAAATAATTACTATTAAATAATATTAAATAATTTCCTTCAACTTTGAGCATAATGGAACTTACTAGGGAGAAAAAAATGGATATAACCAAAAATGTCTTTATATGTGAGATTATCCTTATTCTTTTCAGAGAAAACTGAGGTGGTATATCTTGAAATCTGCAACCTGCATTTACATGGTTAAATTTAAAAATGTAAATACAACTGGATGTGGTGGCACACACCTATAATCCCAGTGACTCTTGGGTTCAACTCCCAACTACTACAAAAAATAAGTAAATATATGTGTGTATATGTAAACACATACATATAGAAAGCTATATAGATTTATTTATATCTAGTCTCTCCCATGAGTCTTTCAGTTGGTCATTCTGTGGGGGCTTGAGTGTTGCAGTTGTGCTGAAAGCTATGCCACTAATATTTCAGACATTAGGAGGGCCATGCATGGTGGACAGGTTTCAGCTGAGCTTCCAGACCAAGACAGACTAGAGAGAAGGACCGGGCAGCCCACTCCCGAAACTATTTGCCACTGAAAACTCCATGAATAGCAGAGAAGCACTGTCAAATATAGTACCAGAAAATGAGCCCCAGGCTATAAGGCATTCAAGAAACAAATGAGGAAGAGTTTCCCCCTCCAAGAAGAGTTGACCTTAATAACAGGAATGGAATAACGCCCCTGGGACCTCCATTTGCTAATGTGGCATGTCTCAAAATGAGAATAAACATAGTGGCTACAACAGTGGTCTCAAATATAAAATGATCATGTTCATGGCACAATGTATGGTTATGTTTTGCTCTGTTTTCTATTCTCTCTATGTATATTTGTATACATATATATTATAACAAATATATATTGTTGTTACATATATACATATACATATATACATATATATGTGTACATATATACATATATATATACACACACAAATATATTTATGTTTGTATTTGTTGTTAGATGCTGGGTCCAACTCAGCAGTCCTATGTACAATAGAACAAAATACTCCCCAACACTGTGCCATGTTTAGCACTATGTCGGTGCGTCTCTGCTATTCATAGGGTTTTCAACAGCTGACTGTATCGGGAGTGGGCTGTCAGGTCCTTCTCCTATTTTTGCAGTGCTGGAGATTGAACCCAGGGTCTCAGAGAGTGCAGAGGAGCACTCTCCCAACTGAGCTAAGCCCCAGCTCCATACATGTGGGCTTTATGTCATGCAGCAGCTATGCAGAGAACAAGGCTCCGAGACAGGGCCCTTGATCTAGTCTGGTGGAGGGAATAAACTCAGGGAGAGCTTACCAGCAGTATTGCTGCTGAAGCTGAAACACTTGCTGTGTGTTAACTCAATGAATCCTTATAGAAACCCCTGTGAGGCACAACTGTGATCTGCATTATCTAGATGAGGAAATGATGAAGCCAGAAGTGCAGTTGCCCAAGGTCATGCGGGGCAGCCTTGTTGCCTATCCCCAGGGGAGGCCATTCACAAAGTTATGTCATGCAGTAGTATGGGCCACCCACCCAGTAAGAAGTGGATCTGGGAGTCACACGCAGTAGGTTTGGCTGCAGAACCCCTGTCCTTAACTTCTGCGGGGAGGTCCATGTGGCTGGGACACCCATGGAGCTGTTGTGGGGAGGAAGGAAGTGAGAAGTCCTAAGTGGCTTGATCAGAGAGCACTCTGCGCTGAGCCAAGTTGTTTGACTTTATGCCAAAGACTATGCAAAGTCATGGAAGAATTTTAAGCACAGGGTGGGATATGGCAGAGAGAAAGTTAAAGTCAGTATACTGATTCGGGGTGCTGTTATAGAAATACAAGTAGGAAATAACAACGATCCAAACCAAAGCAATGGGAGCGAGAGTGGAAAAGACAGGCTGTGATTCTGCTTTCTGCTTTCCTCTCTAGGATATGCTGCCTGGCCCTGATTACTTAGGAATAAAAATAGGATAGGTTATTCAGCTCACAGTCCTAGAGTTCTTTTTGTTTTTTGTTTTTGTTTTTGTTTTGATACTGGGGGTTGAACCCAGGGCCTTGAGCTTGCATGCTCTGCAAGTGCTGGACCACTGAGCTGTACCCCAGCCCATTTTTTGCTTCTTTGAGACAGGGTCTGGCTAAGTTATGCACACTGCCTCTGGTCTTGAACTTATGATCCTCCTGCCTCCGCCTCCCGAGCCACTGGGATTACAGGCCTGCGCCATTGTGCCCGGCTAGTCCCAGAAGTTTGAAGTCCACAATCAGGTGGCTTCTTGTGTTTGGCCTCGGGTGAGGGCAGGGGACAGTGGCTCATCCTGGCAGATGCCTGTGTTGGAGTAAAAGGTCGTATCCTGAAAAGGAGCAGAGAGGATGGGAGGGGCCAGGCTTGCTCCCGTTATAAGGGCCTCTCAAGAATTCCCAAGGGGTGCTGGGCAGTGGCTCTCACTGCAATCATAGCGACTTGTCAGGTGGAGGCAGGAGGATTACAAGATGGAGGCCAGAGGCAGCCTCAGTGTGTAGCTTAGTGAGATCCTCTCTCAAGCTAAAAAATTTGCCAGGCGTGGTGGCTCACGCCTGTAATCCCACTGGCTTGGGAGGCAGAGGCAGGAGGATCGTAAGTTCAAGACCAGAGGCAGTCTGCACAATTTAGTGAGACCCTGTCTCAAAAAGTTAAAAAAAAATGGCCTGGGGATGCAGCTCAGTGGTCCAGCACTTGCAGAGCATGCAAGTGTGAGGTTCTGGGTTCAACCCCCAGTACCACAAAAAAAGAAAAAAAAAAGATAAAAAATTTTAAAATGGGCTGGAAGTGCTGCTTAGTTGTAGAGCACTTGCTCTACAGTACTTGGGTACTTGCATACACAAGGCCCTAGTTCAGCACCCCAGTACTGCAATAGTAATAGTAATAGTAATAATAATAATCATAATCCTCAAGGGGTCACATGGGAGCTGCCTTCCAAGAGCACAGCCCCAGTGACCTAAGGCTTTCCCTGTAGACCCCACTTCTAAAGTTTCTACCACCTCCCAATACCACTTCCCTGGGAACTAAGCCTTCAATCAAAATGTACCCTTGGGGGTCACAGGAATCGCATCCAAACCACAGCACGGGGCAGGGATATTCGCTGGAAGAGCTGACGGGACTTCAGGACCCACTGGAGAGTAGAGGAAAAGCATCACTGCCGCGTTCCAGGGTCTTGCTGGGCTGACTTGGTGTGACGATTGAGGAGCAGGCTTCGGGAACAGAAGCCTTTGGAGGGAAAAACGGAGGATTCATTTTTGAACATTTTTATTGCACAAGTGATTCTTCCACTTGTTTAGAGGTAGGGAGTGGGTCGGGCTCGACTCAGTACCCACAGTGCCTAAAGCTGATATTCATGAAACACTTGTGAGGTGGGTGGCATATGTGGAGGGGTGAGGTAGAGGATCTCTCAGGTCCCCAGAATGGGAAGAAATTGGAAGATCATCTGACAGCTTCTCTGGGAGTGATGGGACGTCTTTCTCAATATTCTCCTCACCCATACCCCACCTCCCCCAGCACTGTCAGGCAGGGAGTCACGGGTGTGACTCGGTAGCGGCACCTCTGTCCTGGGCATGTGAACTAGAGAGGGGCTGTCATCTTGTTTATATCATCAGTTATCAGAACCTGGATCTTACAAATGAGAAATGAGTGGTGGGATTAGTGCATTAGTTATCTTAATGGTCCTTGAGTCGTAGACTTTGAACAGAACTAAATATACAAAGGGGACCCAAAGAACCTCCAGAATTCACTTATAAAAATAGTTGTGAATTTATTTTTACATGTTCAAACTTCAATCACCTTCAAAGTACTCTCCGTTCCTTCCAATACACCTATTGAGATGATTTTTCCACTGCTCGAGGTTTTGAACACGTCAATTTTGATGCCTTTTAGTGCTTCTACTGTTTGTTTTCATTTCCTCCACATAAGCAAAACTTTTCCCTTTGAGGATTTTTTTCATCCAGAGAATAAAAAAAAAAAAAAAAAAAAAAGGTGCCCAGGGTGAGATCTGATAAACAGGAAGGGTGGGGCACAAGGGTTATGCAGTTTTCTGTCAAAAACTAGTGAACACCCAGCCCAGCAAGGACTGGGGTGTTGTCACAGAGGAAGAACCAGTCACCTGTTTGCCACAACTTGGGATGTTTCTTCCGTAAATCATGACACAACCTTCTTAAAACTTTCAGATATTAAAACCTTTGGTTAACCTCTTGATCCAAAGAAACGAATTCAGAGTGCACAAGCCTGCTCACATCAAAGAAACAGATGGCCGTTGTTTTCATGTTATTTTCCAGGGTTTTTTTTTTTTTTTTTGACCCGGCCCCCCATATGTTAAAAAGCCATTTAGTGAAGAAATATGGAAGCTACATAGCTATAAGGAAAATGTTTCATCAGAGTACTCAGCAAAATTGGGATTAGAATGAGACCACGGAACTTTGTGTACACCTACTAGAGGTTTCTTTCTAGGCAAGAACCAAGTCAAACTTTGGAATGAGCTCTAAGGTGGATTTTGGGATTAGTTCTCTAGAGTAGAAAGCAAAGTGATGCTGAGCGCCCACACCTTGAACTTGCCTTTCCTCAAAGGAGACAAATGAGTAGAAGGTTTTACCTGACTAGTAAGTCCTTTATCTCCTGTTGAGGTCTTGCCTTTGTAGAAAACTAGCAAGAAGTTGAAAGGCAGGATAAGCTGCTTTGAAAACAATCTTTGCTATTTTAGCATTTAAACTGGTGTCTCTTTTGGTTAAAATAATTTGGCATCCTAAATTAGCCTATGCACACATCAGTTTCTGATAGGTTGGAAAGTAGGGTATTCTCTGGAGGTCTGACACAACTCTGGATGGATTGTGTGAATGCTTTTAATTGAGTTCTTATTTTATTTCTAACTTCAGGGACAGAAGGAATCTGGGTACCAATATATCCCTACTTTTCCATAAGTGTTTGAAAATGAATAGTTAACCCATCCTATCAGTTTTTCAATTACCACTGTCGCCTGCTCTGTACTATATATCCAGGCTGGGAGTGGGAGAGTTTTTTTGTTTTGTTTTGCTGTTAAAATATGACTACTTGGAGTCCATCTCTTTAAAAGTTTCAGTTGACATCAACGATGGTCACTGTTAAGTTACAAATAGGTATAGTTATAGGATACAGTCATCAGGTATAAAACGCAATGATCAGGTTGAGGGGGGAGAGTACTCAGGGGAAAAGTATAGTGAATAATCAATTGGCTATAGCTAAATAAGATTGCTGACACTACTTAACGAATTCAGTAGGGAAGACCAACACTGTTTATTAGTGATGTTGCTGGGAGATGACAGGAGGGAGCTGAAGAAGGAACATCTTGTGTTGGCCATTCTTGCTACAAAGCAGATGGAATAGAATGAGAGACAGTGGAAGCTGAGAGAGAAATTTGCAGGTAGAAGACAAAACCCTAGAGAACAGGTAGAAAGAGCTGGGTACTGTGGCCCACGCCTATAATCCCAGATAGGCAGGATCAGGAGGCACAGGCAGGATTATAAATTCAAGGCCAGAGGAAGCCTGTGTAATTTATTGAGACCCTGGCTCAGGATTAAAAAAAAGGGGGGCTTGGGGTGTAGTTTAGTGATGGAGCGCTTGCAAAGTATGTGTGAGGCTCTGGGTTCAATCAGCCAGTACTGCAATAAAACAAAAGAACACAGCACAACAATAAAAAATGTAGAAAGAGGAACTAAGAGGATGGACCCTGAATTATTTCATCTGAATAATAGCCCCACTACCAAAAAGTAAAGGTGGCAAGGGATTCTTAGAGCAGGAACTAACCAGTCGTTCAGATCTATTCCTCTCAGTATTGCTGCAGCTGAAGGTGGTCACTTGCGACACTGGACTTTAGACTGGCATGGTAGGACGTTGGAGCTGGAAAGTGGATGTGTGTTGCTGCTCCTCAAAACTCCCTCGTCATGTTGCACACCGTTGTTGTTGTTGTTGTTAGATGCCGTGGATTCGTGCCTGACTCATAAAGACCCTCATAGAGTTTTCAATGGATGACTTTTCCAGGATTGCCTCCAGAGTGGATTGCCATGTCCTTCTCACATTTTTGCATTGCTGGGAATCGAACCCAGGACCTCAGAGACTGCAGAGCAGCACTCTACCAACTGAGCTAAATCCCCGCACCATTGTACACCATAGATACATTTAATTTTTACTTGCTAATTAAAAAATAAAATTTATTGAAGTAATTAGTAGGTTACTTTTACAGATTTCTAATTATAGCTCATAACACATGGATGTGGTGTGCATTGTTCTAAACATCTCACCTTGATTATGGCAAACTTCAATCATGGCTTAATGAAGAGTGGACTTATTTCTTTGGTCAAGATATAGTACTTACATTCCCCAATTAGACAGTCTCCAAAGAAGTGTAAGCAAATTAGAGTGGTTCTCATTTGTCTGAGGTGTTTTGATGTACATATACATTTGTGGAACTTTTCTTTTTCTGGTAAGATCACTTAACATATACTCTGTTAACAATTTCAAATGTATAATATATTCTTTTTTTGTAGTAGTTGTTGGAGGTTGACCCTGGATCCCTCATACGCTAGACAAGTCTTCCACCATGGAGCAGCACTCCAAGCCCCCTCTTATCTTTTATTTTGAGACAGGGTTTCACTGAGTTGTGCAGGTTGTCTCTGGCCTTAAACTCTCAATCCTCCTGCCTAAGCCTTCCAGGTCACTGGGATTACAGGTGTGTGGCAAGGTGCCCAGTTTATAATACATTTAAATTATAGTCACCAGGACATACAATAGGTCTCTCAAACTTATTCCTCATATCTAACTGAAATTTTGTGCCCTTTAACTAACATCTCCCTAACTCACCCATCCACCCCAGCCTCTAATAACCACCACTGCATTCTCTCTTCCTATAAGTTTGACATGTTTACACTCCACATATAAGTGAGATCATGTGGGATTTGTCCTGTGCCTGGCTTATTTCACTTAACAGTATTCTGCAAGCCCATTCATGTTGCAATGAATGACAGAATCTCCTTCTTTTTGAAGGCTGAATAGTATTCCATTTGTATGTACCCACATTTTAAAGATCCATTCATCCTCTGATGAATACTTAGATTGATTCTTTCCCTGGCCTGTTTTGAATGCTACTATGATGAATGTGGAAGTGCACATATCTCTTTGACAAATTGATTTAAATTCCTTTGGATGTCATATGGTAATTCTTTTCTTTTCTTTTTTTTTTGTACTGGGGGTTGAATCCAGGGCCTTGCTCTTGCATGCTTTGCAAGTGCTGGACCACCTAGCTGCACCTCCAGCCCATTTTTTTTTTACTTTTTGAGACAGGGTCTCGATAAATTACACAGACTGCCTCTGGTCTCAAACTTGTGATCCTCCTGCCTCTGCCTCCTGAGCTGCTACGATTACAGGTGTGCACTACTGTGCCTGGCTCTGGTAATTCTATTTTTAATTTTTTGAGAAGATCTATGCTGTTTGCTATCATTTAAATTCCCAGAAATAGCATATAAGAGCTCCCTTTTCTCCACATCCTCACCAGCCCTGCTTCTCTTTTGTCTTTTTGATATCAGCCATTCTGACGAGTATGAGATGATATTCAATGTGGTTTTGATTTGCATTCCCAGGTGATTAATCACACTGAACATTTTTCATATATCCACTGGACATTTGTGTGTCTTCCTTTGAGAAATTTCTATTTGGATTCTTTGACCATTTTTAAACTGAGTGGTTTATTCTCTTACTATTGCATTGTTTGGGTTCCTTGTACAGTTTGGATAGTAGCCCCTTCTCAGATGTACGGTTTGCAAATATTTTCTCCCATTTCGTAGGTTGTCTCTCTATTCCATGTATTGTTCCCTTTGCTGTGCTGAAGCTCACTGATTTAATGCAGTCCCATTTGTCTGTCTTTGCTTTGGTTGCCCATGCTTTGGAGTCCCATCAAGCAGCTGCCCTGACCCTCTCATCCTCTGCCCAACTTAGGGTCTTAACAACGGCGGCAGCAGCAGGGCAACTGGGGAAGAGTTGGCTGAGGGTGCAGCTGGGGTCCAGCGAGGCAGGCTAGGAGGAAAGGGCTGGCCACGCACTTTATCCCAGTGACCACAGTGGCAGCTGTGGAGCAGTGACAGGACTGGTGGCCTCCGAAGCACGGTGAGACATTGTCCCACCTGTTGCAGCTGTGAACTCGAGCTGTGACCTCCTGTCAGCACGCGTCTCTCCTACTGCAATGTTTTCTGGGCCCTGCTCGTGTCTCAGACCCTGTTCTAACCCCCCCCCCCCACCAGGGTGGCTGGGCTCTGGGCACACAATCTGGAACCTTTGCAGCTGGAAATTAAGCTCCGTTTTCTGACTAGATGTGTGGTATGAACTGTGCAAACTTCCCGAGCTTAAATGGTTCAGTGGATTCCATGGTCCCGGACAGCGGAGTGTTCTCCAAACATTTCTGAACCCCAGAGATTTCTCTGAATGATCTAACACAGGACAGCAACCTCGCTCATGAGAGAAGAGTGCTCCCTTGCCCAGGCTGAGCTTTAGAACCAAAGATTCCCTTTCTAAGGGCAAGTTTGTGCTTTGACTTTTGGCCACAGACCCAACCAAGGAACCAAGAGAAACTTAAAATTATTTCAATGTTGGAAGCCTAGTAAATGTTTCCAGTTGGGCTGGATTCAACGCTTAGACGAATTGATAGAGAACGTACTTCTCAGTTGACGTAGGCATGCGGTTCTTTTTTTTCTTTTTCTTTTTTTTTCTTTTTCCTTTTTCTTTTTCACCTTGGGCATGAGTTCTCAGCATGCGGCTACTGGTTTTTCAAGGCCTGTGCGCATTGTGGGCAGCTGGGTTGGGGTTTGGGGCCTTGGCGTTTAGGGAAAGCTGTTGGGAAACATCTGTACTGCATCTCGGATTTGCAAATTGCCTCCCTGTTCCTTCTTTCCTCTACCACAGCCCTGGAAATAGGAGCCTCGCAATTCAGATCACTGTCAGGCCCTCTCTGCGCGAGTCTGCAGCTGCTCAGCGCTCCGTGCTCTCACGGTGCCAGCGAGAGGGCGAAACCAGCAGCCGTCTGCCTGCTCTTGGAGCCTTGTTGTTAGGTGCCGTTGAGTCGTGTCCAACTCATAGCGACCCTCATAGGGTTTTCAATGGCAGATTGTTTCGGGATTGCCTTGGGAGTGGGCTGCCATGTCCTTCTCCCATTTTTGCGGTGCTGGGAATTCAACTTGGGACCTCAGAGACTGCAGAGCAGCGCTCTACCAACTGAGCTAAATCCCAGCCCGCTCTTGGGGCCTGCGATAGCCAGTTACGACTTTTCAGCTTCAGGGGGTCATGTGCAGAGGTGTGTCACAAAAACCACATTATGGGAAATCTAAGGGGCACTGCGGCCTCTCTCCAACCCAGAGCTTCCCAACAGCCTTCCTATGACCCCGCCTCCATCCAGGCCTTGGCTTTTTCATTCATTTACCCAGCTCTGATGGATTGCACACTGGGAACAAGCCTCGGTGGTGGGGCCCGTGGGAGACGCCGCTCTGTGGGCCTTCTTATTGTCCCTGGACTCCACTTTACCACCCTCCTCCCCTCTCTGGTTCATCGCAAAGCTTCTGCTGAGAATTATGTCTTCAGACAGACAAAGAGCGAGCAGCCCCAGGGGAGGGGAGGGCCGCGTGAAAGATGCCAAGCTGTGCTCGGCAGAGATGTTCCATTAAATCTCTCAGTCTTTATCAGCAGAACATTACGAGCTGTTCTCCTCATCTGCACTCCAGCCAGAATGCATGGTGGCAGCAGCGTGGGGCCCGTCTGACACCTACCTCCGCCTGTTCCCTCCATCTGGCGCTAGACCTTGGGGGTGAGCAAGGGCCCTCTCCACTCACAGTGGGCCTGGCCAAGGCAGCAGGCGAATGGTGTTTCTGCCTTCCTTCCAGGTACAGCCTGCCTTGGAGTCGGGTTCATGCACTTGGTTCCAGGTGGGCCACCTTTTAGACAGGTGCTGGAAAATACAGAGAGATGGTAGCTGAGGTCCCCAGTGCTGTTTGCATGAAGTCTCGTAACGTTCAGAATATACCATTCACACGTTCGTGACCTCTGTGTGTCTGTCTGTCCCTTCCTCTCTCCCTTCCCCTCTTTCTCTCTTTCTCTTTTTCTCCTCCCCCTTTCTCTCTTTCCCAGTCCTAAGCTTTAGTCAATGGCACTTAACAAGAAGAAGCTATGAGCCCCCAGTGTCTTGCACTTGCCAGGAAGCGCTCTACCACCACACTCTCCCTCCAGGCCCCTTTTATTTTTTATTTGGAGACAAGGTGTTGCTAAATTGTGCAGGCTGCCTCTGGTCCACACTCTTTATTCTCCTGCCTTAGCCTACCAGCTCTCTGGGATTATAGGCGTTTGCTATGGCTCCCAGCTGTTTTCTCAGGTTTAAACTGAAGTAAAAATACGAACAAGCTTTAGAAAGCCTCTAAGCTTCACACCTGATACAGTGTTTGTCTCTTTACGGGTACTCAAAGAATATATCGATCGCATTAAGAAGTCAGTCAGGATGCGAAGTACAATGCCTGAGAAAAGGAACATGGGTCAGAGCTGAGAAAGAGCTTGCTTTGAGTTCTCTGCATAGTGACATAGAAATGTCTAAGGGATTGCTGGGCGCGGTGGCGCATGCCTGTAATCCCAGTGGCTCTGGAGGCGGAGGCAGGAGGATCACAAGTTTGAGACCAGAGGCAGTCTGCGTAACTTAGCGAGACCCTGTCTCAAAAAGTAAAAAATGGGCTGGGGGTGCAGTTCAGTGGTCCAGCACTTGCAGAGAATGCAAGCGTGAGGCCCTGGGTCCAACCCTCAGTACCACAAAAAAAAAAAAAAAAAAAAAAGAAAGAAAGAAAGAAAAAGAAATGTGTGTGGGGTAGACAGCACAGGTGACCACTTGTTAGTTAGAAAGGTGAGTCTGTAATTAGCCATGCTGGGTGGCACACGCCTGTAATCCTAGTACTTGGGAGGCTGAGGCAGGAGGATTGTGAGTTCAAAACCACACTAGGATATAGTGAGATCCTATATCAACCCCCCCCCCAAAAAAAAAAATCAAGCAAGCAAAGAAAACCAAACAGAAATGTGGGGCGACAGATTAAGAGAGCAACAAGAGCGTCTCCCCTCCAGGAAGTCTACCTGTGGTCCACCCTCCCCAGGCTCAGTGGGATATGCTTGCACATGTCTTTCACAGGCACTGTCTGCAATGATGTCTACCTGTCTCCATCAAGGGCTCTTTGAGGCCAAGGATTAGATTTGGTTCATCTGTAGGACTGAGAAGGGCCCTGGCACAAATAGACACTGGATAATGCTTATTGATCAAATTGTCCAATGAGTTGATTTTAGAAAGCTAACATCTTCACATCCTGGGCCCTGTTCTCGACCCACTCTCTCCCACACGTCCCGACACTCACAAGGTCATGCCATTCTGCCTCTCTCTACCGAGTTCCTACAGCCCACTTGGACCAGTGCAGATCCATGTGCTCCATCTTGCCTCCCGCCCCAAATTCATCCTGAATTCCTCCCCACAAGTGCCCTTGGTCCAGGGGGCTCTGCCTCAGGTAACTTCTCTGCTTAGAAGCATGGAGAGGCTTCTCATGTCTTTCAACACAAAGCTCAAACCCTTTCCTGAGGCATGTATGACCCTGTAGAATTTTGTTTCTGGTTATTGTCCCCATTTTCTCTCTTGCACCCCTCCATTTTCTAGGCTGTAGGGCCAGAGGCACCTAGGGTTCTCGCTCAATAACTTAGCCACAGAAGTTCAAGGGCAAATGTATTCATCTGGACCTCAATGTCATCAGCTACACAAAGGGTAAGCTCCTACTTATTTTAGAGATTATTATGAGGCTCAAAAAAGCAAAGCATGGCAGGTGCTAATGTTAGTAACTGGCACCTAGTGAGGGCTCAATCAATGTTAGCTGCCATTTTTATTATTAGGAAAGCTCTTTCTCAAATATTACTTGCTCTCTTTTTTTGTGTCTTATCATATACTATTTCTCTATTTTCTTCTTTGTCCAATTAATTTCTCAAGATTTAAGACTTCACTCAAACTGTATCTAACCAAGAAGGTCTTTCTTGAATCTATTGTTTGTGGATTCCTCAAGAACTGTGTGTCACTGGGTGTAGTGGCATATACCTGTAATCCCAGTGGCTCAGGAGGCAGAGACAGGAGGATCCCAAGTTCGAGACCAGTGGCAGTCTGCATAAGTTAACGAGATCCTGTCTCAAAAAGTAAAAAAAAAAAAAAAAAAAAAAAAAAAAAAAAAAAAAAAAATGGGCTGGGGGTGCAGCTCAGTGGTCCAGCACTTGCACAGCATGCCTAGGTGCAAGGCCCTGGGTGCAAGCCCCAGTACCAAAAAACAAACAAACAAAAAAAAACAAACAAAACAAAAAACTGTGTGTCTATCTGTATTTATCTCAGTGTCTTAGGAGTATTTATTTTATGAATCGTTGTTGCTGTTGTTGTTAGGTGCCGTCGAGTCGGTATCCGACTCATAGAGACCCTCATAGGGTTTTCAATGGCTGACTGTTTCGGGATTGCCTTGGGAGTGGATTGCCAGGCCCTTCTCCCATTTTTGCGGTGCTGGGAATTGAACTCGGGACCTCAGAGACTGCAGCACAGCACTCTACCCACTGAGCTAAGTCCCAGTCCTATTTTATGAATAGCTTTCAAATAATAAAAGTGAATTATTAATATAACATCTAGTATATAGCAAGTATTCATTAATGATTTACTGGGGAAAGAAGGGCGAAAGGAAGGAAGGAAAGAAGGAAAGAAAGGAATCTTTATCAAAGATAAGAGAATACAAGGGACCAGTAAATCTTGGCAAAGAAACCTTGCTGAATTTAGGAGCTATTGAGATGATTAGCAAACAGATAGGTTCAGGGTCTGGAGCTCAAGAGTGAGACCAGGGGCAAAATCATGGACTTGAGAGATCCAGCACGTGGGTGGTGGATGAAGGTATGGAAGTGGAGGACATTGCCTTGAGAGGATGCTCAGAAAGAGAAGTCCAGAAAGGCTGGAGTCCTGGGACACAGCAGTATTGGAGGCTCAAACAAAAGTGTGCCCAGCAAGGGAGAATGTGATCCTTTCCTTGAACCTCAGTATGGCTTCAAAATCCCTCCCTTGTGACCTGAATCCCTAAGATTTCAAGATGCAGAACATTCCAGCTTTCTTTCAAGGGACAACAAAGTAGGTTAGGTAAATGTTATTGAGTCGTATGCCAAGCAGCTGTGTCCTTCTCCAGCCCTGTTTCGCACCACTGTTCTGCACGAAGCTTTGGCTTTTGCCAAGTCTCTCCGCCCTCCCTGGTTACATCCTCTGTTTTCCACCTCCTCCTCTGCCCCCACGCTTCTAGCCTGGAGCCTTTGCTTATGCTGATCCTCCCATCTAAAGTTCCTTTCTCCTATTTATTTATCCAGAGTCACTCCAGCATCAGATACTTCACCTAAGATCCCTTCTGACTCTGTGAAGTCTTAGTCACCCCAGTTCACACTGATGTCCCTGTCCTGCGATGTCATTGGAGTGGTGGTGGTGGTGGTGGTTGTTAGGTGCCATCGAGTCCAGTCCAACTCATAGTGATCTGATGTACTTATTCTGAGGGTGAGTTGGTTGTTTACTTGGTTGTTCTTAAATTGACTCACCAACTAGACTGGTGCTCCCTGATGAAAGGAGGTATAACAAAGACCATTGTGTCTGAGCTGATGAGCTAGAGAGCGTGCACACACTCTGATCTCTCTTCTGCTGACTGTGTCTTCCCCACTCCCTTCTGGAGACTTCTAGCTGATCCGGGAGGAGAGTGTCCACTTTGGCCCTGTGTGTCGTGGCATTGTCAGATGAACTGGTTGGCTACTGAGCACTGAAAGCTCTCCTATGGCCTAGCAGAGTTAAAGAACAGCCTGCAGGGCCTGATTTGCATAGCTAACTCTTCCAGAGCCAAAGTTATCAAAAACAACTCACTTCAGAGTCATAAAACTCAGAAAGTCAATGGAGGGCAGGGCAAAAAGAAAGAATGTTGATAGCAAGAATGCTTTCTCTTTCTTTCTTTCTTTCTTTCTTTTTTTTCCTTGGTGGCTTAGAGAGACACCAACTTAGACATCAGTGCTCCTAGCCTGACAACTTTGGGATTTGGTGCATTCTGTGTATTGGGGATGACTGTGCCCTGGCCTGGGAAAAGCAGGCTGGGGAGGTGCTAGGTGGGGCCCCTCCTGCTCATCACAACACCTGGTGTGTGGTAAATGAGGCCTCTTGCCTGCAGCTGCCCCATTAGGGCATTGACACTGTGTGATGACTGAGGACCAGCGGGTCTCTGGTGCCCAGGCCCAGGCCCCCACTTGGCCTACACTCTGAGTTCACAGAATTCTGGGTGTCCCCACAGCCTGACAGAAACCCAGTGTCTTCATTTCTTGTGAAAATTCTTCTCAGAATAACCTATAGAAGACAAACTTAGCCTGCCCTGCGTCACACAGAAGAGTCTACATTGCGAAATGGAGGACGTGTTCAAGGGGTGGGGGCAATAACAATAACCATTGTTTGCGTGGGTCACTTCCATGTGCCAGGCAGGACCCTGGGGCACTGATGAGCACCACTGCCACCAAGAAAAGTGGGTGTCTTGAGCTCTGTTTTGCACGTTAGTGAACAGCGGTTTAGGAAGGCGAGGGTGAAATAGAGCAGCGGTGAAGGATGGTGGAGCAACATAGATTTGTTTTCAAATCCTAACACCGCCCTTTAATTCATGTGAATCCTTCCTGGAGGCCTACTGCGTGCATGCTGATGTGGGGATGCCGCAGCAGCACACAGAACAGACAAGATCCCTGCCACTTATGAGTTTATGATTTGTAGTATGGTGGAACGGGAAGGGAGGAGAGGACCTGGCAAAGCAAACGTTGAGCAAGGGCATTTACAACGGAGACTCTGTAAATGAGAACAAAGTGATGTGACCAGGGGAGCAGGAGGTAGATATGACATCAGGTGGTGATGCATCCCAGCTCACACACCACTGATTTGCTGGTAAAAGCTACTTAACTTCTCTGGGCCTCAGTTTTTTTTCATCTATAAAGTGGCCATGCCAGTAACACCCACCTCATGGTCACCACGAGGAGTGCATACACTTTGAGGTTCCTGGCATTTGGGCATGCGTAACAAGCGCTGCCTCATTATGGTTATCAGGCCAAGGGACTTACATCAATAACTCTCGCATAGAGGGCATCTCCTTCCTGTGAATGCACTTGACATTGACTTCACTGTTTCTTTCTAAGTGACTGCTGTGGAGGTTTGGATGTTTGCAGAGCTTTCTCCGAGTTTTGTAACTTCACCTTTACTCATACTCATCTGTCTCCTTGGTCCTTGGGTTAGCAGTGACAGAACAAATACCCGGAGGAAGTCCTGGTGGCTGGGGATGGTGCACCAAGTGGGGGAAATGAAAGAGAGGAGTAGGGGAAAGAGACTGTTTGTGTCTGTGTGTGTGTGTGTGTGTGTGTGTGTTTGCACTCGCGCATGCGATGTGAAAAGTCATGAAGGTGAGAGATTATCTGTGGTCAATTTTTAAGGTCCCCTTATTCTAGACTCTCTCTCTTCTTCCTCTACCCCAAGCTTCCTCTGGGAATTCCTGCCATTATATCTACGCTGCAAAGATTTTCAGTCTCTAGGAAACAGAGCTTTATTGAATATGAGCATGCTGCTTTGAGAAAAGGGAGGGTATCTGTGGTTCAATCAAGAGAGGTGAGTCCATCAGATCACTTCTAAGCCTGAGTCCGAAGGCTGGGCCACAGGCAGGGTGTTTTGAGGAGGGCTTGCGATGCCAGGCAAGCGGAAATGAGTGCATGGGGCAAAGGGCAGCTCAGAGGTTTTAAAAGGAAATGCTGGCTGCCCCTGGGGATTCCCCAGAGCCCACACAGGGGGCCCCTGTGGAGCATACCAAGGGAGAGAAGAGAGGCTGCTAGTGGGAGTGTTCAGACTCCCTCCTCAGCCTCCAGGCCTGGAAGTCAGTGCTGCATTCCCTCCCACTCTTTGGGTTTCTAAAAATCATATGGATGGATCTGAGTTTGAATCTAGCTCCACCCTTCCTATCAGTTTGACCTTAGGAAGTTACTAGACTTTTCGTAACCTTTGTCATCTGCAAAACGGCATTATTCCTACCTACCTACCCAAAAGGGAAGAACACTCTCTATGTTTCTCAAGCTTAGGGAAGTGAAGGAAAAGTTCAAGCCTCGAGTGGAAATAGTGAAAGATTCTACAGGGAAAATATTAAACGATGCAGGAAACATCAAAAGAAGATGGAAGGAATACATAGAGTCATTACATAAAAAAGAATTGGTAGATGACCAACCATTCTGAGAGGTTGCATATGAAGAGGAACCAATGGTATTGAAGGACAAAGTGGAAGCCGCCATGAAAGAACTGGTGAAACAGCCGGGCGCAGTGGTGCACGCCTATAATCCCAGTGGCTCGGGAGGCAGAGGCGGGAGGATCACAAATTCGAGACCAGAGGTAGTCTGTGTAACTTAGCAAGACCCTGTCTCAAGGAGGCGGAGCTCAGTGGTCCAGCACTTGCAGAGCATGCAAGCGCGAGGCCCTGGGTTCAACCCCCAGTAGCACAAAAAAAAAAAAAAAAAAAAAGAAAGAAAGAAAGAAAGAAAGAAAGAACTGGTGAAACACAAGGCTCCAGGAATTGATGGGGTATCAATAGAGATGTTTCAACAAACAGATGCAGCACTGAAGGTGTTAACATGTTTATGCCAACAGATTTGGAAAACAGCTACCTGGCCAACTGACTAGAAGAGATCCATATTTGTGCCTATTCCCAAAAAAGGGGATCTAACTGAATGTACAGACTATCAAACAATATCATTAATATCACACACAAGCAAAATTTTACTGAAGATCATTCAAAAGCGACTGTAGCAGTATATAGACAGGGAATTACCAGAAAATCAAGTGGGATTCAGAAGAGGGCGGGGAACCAGGGACATCATTGCTGATGTCAGGTAGATATTAGCTGAAAGCAGAGAATATCAGAAAGATGTCTATCTATGTTTTATTGACTATGCAAAGGCGTTTGACTGTGTGGATCCTAACAAATTATGGATAACACTTCGGAAAATGGGAATTCCAGAGCACCTAATTGTGCTCATGAGGAATCTATATGCAAACCAGGAGGCAGTTGTTCGAGTAGAACAAGGAAACACAGCCTGGTTTAAAGTTAAGAAAGGTATGTGTCAGGGCTGTATACTTTCACCATATCTCTTCAATTTATATGCTGAGCAAATAATCCAAGAATCTGGACTTTATGAGGAAGAACGCAGCATCAAGCTTGGAGGAAGACTCATTAACAACCTGCGTTATGCAGATGACACAACTCTGCTTGCTGAAAGTGAAGAGGATTTAAAACATTTACTGATGAAGATCAAAGATCATAGCCTTCAATATGGGTTGCAACTAAACATCAACAAAACAAAAATCCTTACAACTGGGTCAGTATGCAACTTCACAATAAATGGAGAAAAGATTGAGGTTGTCCAAGATTTTGCTTTGCTTGGCGCTATAATCAACACCCGTGGAAGCAGCAGTCAAGAAATCAAAAGACGCATTGCTCTAGGAAAAGCTGTGGCAAAAGATCTCTTTAGAGTATTGAAAAGCAAAGATGTCACATTGAAGATGAAGGTGCGTCTGACTCATGCCATGGTATTTTCAGTTACATCATATGGTTTTGAAAGCTGGACATTGAATAAGGGAGATAGGAAAAGAATTGATGCTTTTGAATTATGGTGCTAGAGACGTTTATTGACTATACCACGGACTGCCAAAAGAACCAACAGATCTATCCTAGAAGAAGTGAAACCAGAGTGCTCCTTGGAAGCAAGAATGGCCAGACCATGTCTTACATATTTCGGGCATGTAGTCAGAAGAGATCAATCCCTAGAGAAAGACATCACGTTTGGGAGAGTGGCAGGTCAACGCAAAAGAGGAAAACCCTCCACCAGATGGATTGACACAGTGTCTGCAACAATGGACTTAAACATAAATAAGATTATGTGCCTGGCACAGAATTGGGAAGTGTTTCGATCTGCTGCACATAGGGTTGTGATGAGTCAGACTCGACTCAACGGCACCTAACAACAACAACAACAACAACAACAACCTCCCCAACTGGGCTGGGATTTAGCTCAGTTGGTAGAGTGCCACTCTGCAGTCTCTGAGGTCCTGGGTTCGATTCCCAGCACCGCAAAAGTGGGAGGAGGACCTGGCAATCCACTCCCGAGGCAATCCCGAAACAATCAGCCATTGAAAACCCTATGAGTGCTGCTATGAGTTGCTCACAAAGTGCCCTTGTGATACATTTCACTTAAAGGATGGGGGAATTATCGTGGGTCACAGAGAGGGCTGTAAGATCCTTTGCCCTTGACATCACCCATGGCACCTGAACCACTATGTAAATAGTGGTGTTTCTAGGTGTGAGGGATGGGGAGCCTGGGCGCTCACCCTGCAGCCAGCCCATCATCCTCAGGCACTCCGTGGGATTGGTGCCAATAGACTTGATGGCATCCAATTGCCTTTCCATGAAACCCTGCTGTCTTTTGTTTATGAAAGAGCCTATGTCTCTATTGATAGCTAGAGCTAAGAGGTTGGGGGTCTCCAAGTCTGCAATGAAACAGAGAGGCCATGTAGCCCAGCACAGTGGGTGATGTTTATGTACTTGAATCAGTCTCTTCTCAGACCAAATCCCCACATCACCTCTTAGCAGCTGTGCGACTTTGAACAAATTGCCTAACCTCTCTGAACCTTGATCTCCACATGTTCAGAGCACTCTCATGATTCAACTTACCCAGGAACATCACAGAAATATCCTGCTGCCTTCATGTCATCACTAACCAGGCCTCCTTTCACTCTCACAAGTCCCAGTCTAGGTGACAAATTATCTGACTCCCCTCTTCAGCACTTGCCTCCCTTGTGGGGCTGCTATGAAGGTGAAAGGCATCCGAGTTGTTCTAGTTAGGACAGTTGCTATGGGAAGTATCATAAATGCAACTAACAAATGTAAACTGTACAGGACATTTTGGTTCACAGACCTGGAAATGATTATTTTCAATTTAAGTCCAGGGCCATACCACCCTGGTGTCTGATCCCATCTGATCTCGGAGGCTAAGCAGTGTTGGGCCTGATTAGTACTTGGACTAGAGACCACCTGGGAACACCATGTGCTGTAGGCTTGGGAGAAGGACCTGGAAGCTCACTCCTGAAAGCATCAGCCATTGAAAAACCATTGAGAAGCACTGGCAACACTGCCAGGCATGGTAGAGTGTCCACGAGTGTTTTATTCTGTTGTACATAGGGTTACTATGAGTCAGATTTGACTTGACAACAGCTAACAACAACAACAAATCTAGGGCTATGGAGCTTACTTTTTACATTATTGTTATTGTTATTGTTGCTGCTAGGCGCATCACCACCATCATCATCATTACTCTCCTTCCTCCTCTTCTTTTTTAAAGCTGGCATGAAAATTTGGTTATCGCGAACACAGCAGGATAACAAGGACACAGATTTGGAGCCAGAAGTCTTCCTTGCAGACAGTGAAGGCCCATGAGTTTCAGCCACACACCCCATTAGTTTTCTTAAGCAGCAGATGGGGGCCTCTCTGGGAAATGCTCTGCAAGCACAAGAGGCTTGAACTGGGGTAAAGGACTTCAGCAGCAGCTAAAAACACAGCTGCCTTTCTTTTGAAATGTGCGCAGACTGACCTTGACCTTGATCTTCTCCACGGACCGAAAGAACAAATACAATTGGAATTCAGAGACAGTGAGAGTTATAGAGCAGGATGGGATGCTCCCAGAAGGTGAATTTAGAAGGAGAAGAGGAAGGACCATGTATCTTAGGATTACTAAAATGATACATGTTAATCATGATGATAAAGCCTTCTCCATTATTAGTGGCCTGAAGTGGCAGTATAGGAAATGGCTAAGGAGCATGGGCTTTAGACTGAGATAGCCTGGTTTGATGGGAGAAGGACCTGGCAATCCATTCCCAAGGCAATCCCCCAAAAGTCAGCCATTAAAAACCCTATGAGGGTTGCTGTAAGTCGGACACAACTCGACAGCACCTAAAAACAACAGCTTGTTTTGAGGACTAAATGAGATTGTGAAATAGGTGCTTAGCATAAAACTTGACATGTAGCAAGTGATCAATTAATAGAAGCTCTTACTGCAATTCCTGTTAGCTTCCCCCCAGGCCAGGACCATGTTGGAGGATGCACCCCCATTTCTCATCCCTCAAATCAGTAGCTATGGATCGACTTCCTTCTTCAGTTGTTGATATGAACAACCGGGAAGGTCAGCTCCCTGAGCAGCAATGGACCTGGGGGGAGGGGGGGAGCGGGGGAGGACTTCATTGAACACAGATGGTTTTCCTTTAGATTGTTCCTGTAGAAAAACCTTTCACCGAGATGAAATATTGTTCCTTGGAATCTCAGCAGACAGAAGTATAAGGGTCCCTTGGTAAAAGGGGCAGAGGGAGTCAATCTGACTACTTCCTGTGCTACCGAGGGTGCTGCTGTGTGTATTTGGCATTTGAACCTTTCTTGCCCACCGTTGATGTCTGGAATGTTCTGGGCATAGGCAGGAGGCAGGTGGCAAGAGGTCCTGCCCACTCCTGGCTCACAGCTTGGAATCCCAGGTATGGCTGTGCTGCACTACAGCCATCCAGATCATGCCATGGGGGTGGTGGCTGGCTGTCACCTGAGCAGGTACCACAGCTGCCAAATGCCCTTTTACACATGGCTCAGCCACACAGGTGAAGCAAAAGGGAACTCCTTTGTGGTGTTGAGTAGTTCCCTGTGTGTGCTCGTGGTTACACAGATCTACATGTGAGAAATTTGCATAGAGCCACGACACACACACATACACATATACGCACATACCTGTAAAACCTGGTGAAATCTGAATCATGGCTAAGGAGGTTATTAATGCCCTGGTTGATTATGTACAGTGCTGCCATTGGAGGAACTAAAGGAGGGCTAGGGGGACCTCTCTGTGATGTTTCTGTGGTTTTCTTGAAGTCTCTAATTACATTAAAATTAAAAGATTTTTTTTAATGGGTCAAGCTTCATATGAGGTGATTTTCCTGAATGCTCCATTGTTTATATTTGGTGAGTTGATAGGAGAATTAAATTAGTTAATACACTTAAAAGCAGAGAGGCCATGTGGCCCAGCACAATAGAAGGCAGAATGAAAACACACAAACACATGCACACACACAAACACATGAACACACACACACACACACACACACACACACACTCTTTCACTCACACACTTCAATTATTTCTACTACCTTCAGACTCACTTGACCTACTCCTTAGATATTTCTTCTTAACAACCACCATGGTTCCTCCACTGAAGTCTTTGGAGGTACACCCCATCTCAGCCCCTCTGTTCCTGAAAGCAGTATGCCTCCATATTTAAATGCCCACAAATTATCTATTAATACTGTTAGAAAATATAGATTCTGAAATGCTTGATCAGTTGGCCAGTAGAGCTTTAGTCCACAAAAGATGGCATATGCATTATTCTGCAGCCTCTTCTGCAAGTGCTTTCTGTAAGCAGCACTCCAGACTAAGCAGTGCTCTGGGAGAGACAGGAAGGGTTTCAGATGCTCCATAGAAAGGTGGTGAACCCCCAGGAGAGCGAGGCACCCCTGACTTGCTCAGCAGGAAAAGCACCAGGGAAGAAGATTCCCTTGCTTAACACATAGCATCCTGTTACTTTTCCTTTATGCGCTCCCTGATTGTGTATTATTAATTTTCCTTTATGTGCTCCATTATTTTTGCCTCAATACTATGCATGTTGTTTGCTAGACCTTGAGAAATCAAAGAGGAGTTAGATACGGTCTTTGCTCAAGAAGGTTTAATGGTCCCAGCCACTTAGGAGACAGAGGCAGGAGGATCACAAGTTTGAGGCCAGAGGCAGCCTGTATAACATGATGAGACCCCATCTTGAGATTAAAAAATAACGGAGATCCCACAGAATTGGAGACATCTTTGTATCCTACATATCTGGCAGGGGACTAATTTCTAGAATTCACAAATAAATCAAACACCAAAATAACAAATAACCTAATAAATAAGTGGGCAATGGAACTGAACAGACAGTTCTCAAAAAAAGAAATATGAACAGCCAAGAAATACATGAAAAAATGTTCAATGTCCTTACCCACTAGGGAAATGCAAATCAAAACAACACTGAGATTCCATCTCCAGTGAGAGTGCCCAGGATTAACGAACCAAATAATAACAAATGCTGGCGAGGATGCAGAGAAAAAGGAACACTTTTACAGTGCTGGAAGGACTGTACATTAGTTCAAGCTACTCTGGAAATCAATATGGAGTTACCTTTGAAAACTAAGAATAAAACTTCCATATGACCCAGATATACCACTCCTGGAATAAACCCAAAGGAAGGTAAGTTATCATACCACAGGGACACGTGCAGTTCTATGTTTAATGCAGCACTCCTCACAATTGCAAAGGTCCGTAATCAACAAAGATGTCCATCAACAGAGGAGTGGATTGAAAGTTTTTGTCATATATACACAATGGAAAATTACTCAGCACTAAAGAAGAATGAAATGATGTCATTTGCAGCAAAATGGATGGAACTGGAGAACATCATTTTAAGCAAATTAACCTAGACTCAAGAAGAGAAATACCATATGTTCTCACTCATGTGGGAGCTAAATCTAACTTAAAAGAAGAAAATACAATATACATATTTAGATATATAAAAGTGAACAATCACGCCAATCTAAGAATGGAGAATACAAGCAGCTTAGAACGAAGAAGGGAGGGGATCATCAGGTGGGAGCAGAAGTTGGGGAAGGGGAGGGGGAGGAAAAATAATGTAGAAGGAGGAAGAGGGAGAGGAAAATCTCAAATTATAACATGCAACTATATGAATACACGAAAAAATAAAGGGAAGGGAAAAAATGAGGACATAGCCCATGATTGCATATGAGTTTCATCACATACTAATTAAAATCCCTACTTTTTTCTTTCCTTCTTTGGTTTTTACTGTTCTATAAAATATGTAACATGATGGTTGTATAAGCAAAAGTGATTTAAAAAGTTGCATAATGGATATAGCAAATGACTTCTTACTCTGTGCCCCACTAACATTAATAAATAAAATGCAAAAAAAAAATATTTTTTTTCTCAAAAAAAGAAAGGTAAAAAATTTAAAAAGGGCCTGGTAGGGTGGCACACACCTGTAATCCCAGGGACTTGGGAGGCGGAGCCAGGAGTACCTGGAGTTTGAGGCCAGAGGCAGCTTGCCACTGGGGGAGCAGCCCAATGGTAGAGTACTTGCAAAGTATGTGTGAGGCCCTGTGTTCAATCCTCAGGAAATATAAAAAAAAAAAAAATGAAGGTATGAGTGAATGAATGCATGCATGGATATGGGGCTAGGGGTGCTGCTCAGCAGGAGAGTGCTTGTAAAGTATGTGCAAGGCCCTGGGTTCAACCCCCCAAGTACTGCAAAAATATAATAATAATAAAGCTTTAATAGGGAATATATAATTATATATGTATAATGTCAATATGGGGCTGGGGTTTTGCTCAGTTGGTAGAGTGCTGCTGCTCCACACTCTCTGAGAACCTGGGTTTGATCCTCAGCACCGCAAAAATGGGAGAAGGATGTGGCAATCCACTCCCAAAGGAGTCCTGAAGCATCAGCCATTGAAACCCCTGTGAGGGTAGCTCTGAGTCTGATATGACTTGATAGCACCTAACAATAACAACAATCGCAATACAGTGTCCTGTGTGATAAGAGTGGAATGTGGGTGTGCTCCACACCCAAAAATAGGGTTTCAATCAGACAGGGATCTGGGAAGACTAGCTAGAGGGGTGAACCTCCCAGGCAATCTTAAAGGAACGGTAAGAATGAGCAGAGTGGGCTGAGAAGAGAGGGCGGGGCGCACAGTACAAGCTGAGTCGGGGAAGCACTGTGAGCAGAGACGTGCCTTGGACCTCGGCGGCCTTAGTGTGCCTGCGGCAGGCCTGAGTGTCAGAGAGTAGCAGGAGTTGGCTGATAAGAGTTAATGGTCTAATTGGTCTGGGAAAATCTGGGTTAAATAAAATGAGAGCAAATGTTTTGCTTCAGGGCCTCTCGGAGCCTTGAGTGTGTTCTCCCACATCGTAAGTCTCCCCAAAAGGATTATCGTGTACAGCCTTTCCCAGCCTCACGGCACAGAGACCCTTTGTTTCAAGGCCATCTTGTGGGACACACATTCTCTTGAACATGCTAGGGAAACACTGGGCTATTCAAACAGGTTCGAACCAGTGTCGATGTTGACCAGACAACATAAAGATTTTCTTTAGAATCTCCAGAGTTATGGGTCACCCTTACCTTTTCTTGAACTTCTCGGCCAGCTACTGAATCATGTCATATTGGACTAAGCTACTTCTCCCCTCGTGGGTGTCAATGAGCGACACTCTATGACGTCAGCAGCTTAGCCTCACATTAGTACAAGGGCTCCGCCTGGCTTTCTCGGCAGGTTGGGGCTCAGTTTCTTCTTTGACCACCAACTGACCTTCCTAGACTTTGTCAAAATTGGAGATGGACACAGAATCTTGCATTGTGAAAAAGTTGCGGTGGGTAATCTTTACAGTGATTACTCAAAAAGAGAACAATGTAAAGTCAAAAATTAATCAAACCTTGAAATATAAACAGGGCTAAGGACTTCATGGGCTGGGATTAGCGCAGTTGGTAGAGCGCTGCTCTGCAGTCTCTGAGGTCCAGAATTCGATTCCCAGCACCACAAAAATGAGAGAATGACAGAGCAATCCTGAAACAGTCAGCCATTGAAAACTCTATGAGGGTCGCTATGAGTCGGACACAACTTGATGACATGTAACAACAACAAGAGAATTCATGAAATTATATCCAACCCCTCTCCCAGGCTAAGAACAGAACTGATTATTTTTTGTCTCTCTCTTCCTCTCTCTCTCTCTCCCTCTCTCCCTCTCTCCCTCTCCCCCCCCTCCCTTCCCACCTCTCCAACTCTCTCTTCTCTCCCTCTCTCCCTCCCCCACCCTCTCCCTCTCCCTCTCCCTCTCTCTCTTCCTCTCTCCCTCTCTCCCTTTCTCCCTCTCTCTATTAATGCTGCAGTGGGCAAAAAACACTCTGGAGCGAATTCAAGTTTTGAAAATAAGGATCATAACAAATCATGAGCTCAATTCTTCACTCTTAGTCTCTTCGGCCCCCACAGTCCTCGTAAATTCTTTCAACCAAGAAAAATATTTCTCATATGCCTTAGAGTAGAATTTACTGCCTCTGTTCTCCATCAGGCCTTCCTCGATTATCAGCTCACTAGGTATTTATGGTGGCTTTTTCAAGGTATGAGCGCTCTGAGTTCAGCCCCTGGGGCACTGCTCTGATGAGGTGTGTGGTATCGCAGCTCCGTGTCCCTCTAGCTTCCCTGACACAGTGTGCGAGCCATCTTTGCCTCCGTGGACTATAGGCTTTATGCTTCAAGGTCTTTATCCTTTCAAACAAACAATAGACACTGGTGGATTCCAGTTAAAGCCAGGATGGCATTGTCCCACAGCACAGAAAGTGACCTGAGATTCATCAAAGCGTACAAAGTGGCCTCCCTCCCAAGGTTTAAGGTAAAAATCTTAGGTTCGGAGGTTGTTAGGTTAGGAGTTCAACCGTCTGCAGGTGTAAAATCTGACGGGGTGGGGAAGGGAAGGAAGAGCCTTCCTTACAGTTGGCCTGGCTGAGAGTAGACTGTACCCTGTGATTTCTGTAGCTGAAAGAATTTCTGCCCTCTACTCTTTCATAAACAAAGCACTCAATTGATATATTCGGTACCTGACTTGCTTTGAAGGATGCAGTGGCCAGCAGGGTGTGATCCAAAGGGATCAAAAACGCTTTCCATAGTGAGGGCAGTGGAAGTGACCCGTGTCTGGGAGCCAGGCATCCTCTTTGATGCTTTCTGGAGGAGTTGGATTGTCCATCGTGCCCTTCATCTAGTCCACTCAGTTCCACTGAAGGCCCAATGTTCAAATTCTCTTCCAGGACACCAGATAGAACCAAGCAGATCATTGTTTTGTGCTTTGAAAGCCCCAGCCTTTTCTTCTACTATTTTAGTAAAAAGTTTTATGGAACAAGAATAAGGGCCCATGCACACACACACACACACACACACACACACACACACACTACCTCTTAGCCTATTCTTTTTATAAACTGTATCACATCTGTTCTTTGTAATCCCACAGAAACCTGAGACCTGAAATGCTGGTGGAGAGAGAGAGGTTTTATTTTATGTGTTAAAAGAAAAATTAGCAGGCAACTTGGGACAGAGAAGGTGATAACAACGTCTATTGACATCCTTACCATCGTGAGGCAAGGAAGGAGTGAGGCAGAGGCTGAGGAACAAAGCCATGTCATCTGAAATTCCTTTAGGGGAAAAACTGCCATTCTATTTAGGAAGCAGCTCCTCTGAGGGCTGTGGGAGAGGGTTCCAGAAATAAACACAGTTCCTCTGTGAACGGCTGCGAGGGTAGGTGTTCTGCTGAGGTCTGGCCCCTTCCCCAGGCCCTGTCCCTCCACTCCTGGGTTAGTCAGAGGGGGCATACGGCACTGGTGAGGCAGGCAGAGACAGAGGCCTGCAGCAAAGCTCTTGGGTTTGTCAGCTGGAGGCCCAGGGTCAGAAGAAGTTGGCCATGCGTCCAGGTCGGATCTGCAGGTCTTGTAGGATTGAAGTGGCCTGGGATTGCAGGTGAATGACAGCCGGAAGTCCGCCGTGTGAGGGTGTGAGATCTCCTCACACCATGGACAACTAGCCTTTGGCTGACTCCGGGCCAGCAGAGCCGGGCTAAGGCTCCTTGGCCATCACAGTGTTGCTGTGCTGCTGGGACAGAGGTGCTGCTCCTCGGTCCCCAAGCCCTTTACGGCTGCAGTTGGGAGGAAGTTCTGTGACTGCAGATGGGCACAAGATCCCTGCGACCTCAAACGGGGAGAGAGGGCTGGGCTGGGGGAAGCCCACAGGGCAGCAGCCACAGAGGGGAAGGGGCAGAGTGGCCAGAGGTAAACTTAGCAGCGTGACCATTTCATGTGGGAGTGCTGAGGGACCAAGGGGCATCATTTGGGGAGAGGTGTCTATTTGTTCTTTAGCCTTGGGTGGAGCAGACAGACCAGGACTCCCTAAAGTGGGCCGCCTGCCTCCCCAGCAAGGACTGTCCTGCCAGGTATAATCATGGCTGAGGACCCTCCCCCAGCACTTTCAAACACAGCTATGTCCTGATCCCCTGCGTCTCCCTCTGAGCCTCTCCCTGCCACCAAGGCAGAG
Organism: Pedetes capensis; assembly: GCA_007922755.1. Lineage (NCBI taxonomy): Eukaryota > Metazoa > Chordata > Mammalia > Rodentia > Pedetidae > Pedetes > Pedetes capensis. Next base: position 2,034 of record VMDO01010488.1, on the reverse strand, counting down.
GGTCCCCTCCACACCCAGGGAAGATGTGCCCTGATGGGAGGCTAGAACTGAACCGATTAATTTAGTAATCCTTTAGAATCAGCCCCAGATCCCAGAGCGACAAGCCAAAAAATAATGAATTGTCTCCCTCTTTTCTTTTATTGTTTTACACGGAAATATGAAGAGGAAAAGAAAATGTCCTGAGCAGCATTAAATCTGTCTTTTGTCTTCCAGGGGGCTTTACCTTCTCATACCAAACTTCCCCAAATGCTTTGATGGTCTTTGGAAGCTGCCTGCTCTAAGCCTAGGGGGCACCTAACTGATTTGTCCTCCCTCTGAACACCTGCTGAGAGATCGCACAGAGCCCAGTGGAAGCCTGTGTCTGGTTAGGGTCTCTGTGATGACGAGAGCCACCGCACATCCATCATGCTCATGCCTAAGGGACCACAACCTGCTGGATGCACTGAATGGCTCAGGCATTTCCCCAGAGAATAACTCAGAAAGAACCAAATGGATAAAGTAAGTTCAACCTACAATTGCTGCCACCCCTGGGAGTTAGAGCGCAGCACCAGAGACAGTTTAATAAGGTCTCCTGGCATGGTGGCACTTATTAAAATCATAGCTCATAGAGCTAGAAGGTGGGAGAGACTTTCAGCCACACTTCCATTACCTTCTCTACCCCCCTAAGAAGGGCAGTTACTTTCGTCTTTGCATAAAAGATAGGAGTGTGGGAGGGGAGGTCACAGAGCAAACAGGGTACTGAGCTGACCTTGACAAGCCTCCTTTCCTGCCTCTCCTTTCTGCCCTTATGCCCCCAGCTTCCTGGGTTTTCTATCCATGGAGAAGATTCTCCTCCTTTATCAAAAGCCTCTGTATCAGAAAAGCCTGTCTTAGGTAAACCTCTCGCCTTTTCCACCACCTCTCTCTCCTTCTAGAGAAGACACAGTTCCATCCTCTGTACCCTGGCCTCCTGTGTCCACTCTGCTAGTCTTTCACTGCTTCTATGTTGTTGTTAGGTGTCATGGGGTTGGGCTGACTCATAGTGAGTCTCATACGGTTTTCAATGGCTGATTCTTTCGGGATTGTTTCAGGAGTGGATTGCCACATCCTTCTCCCATTTTTGCAGTGCTGGGGATGGAACCTGGGATCTCAGAGAATGCAGAGCAGTGCTCTACCAACTGAACTAAATCCTAGTGCACTGCTTCGATACGGGGCTTAAAATCAGACAAATGGGTGGAAACCTGGCTCTGCCTTTTACTAGCTGTTTCACTTAGAGCAAATTCCCACTGGTCCCGCCCTCATATACCCCAGGGTCTGGGTGTGTCTCACTCTCTCGGCAGCTGGTGGTAGGGCTGAGGGAGTCATGAGGCCTCGTTCTATTCTCAGCACTGGACTATTGGGTGGTGTGGATTAGAAATCCTCTTCATTCCCCCTGCTCTCACCATTGGTCATTTTAAGTGAAAATAGATAGTACCCATTTCTCAGGGTAGGTAGAAGGGGTTAAAAATGATCCTGAAAATGCTTTGATTCTGTAAAGCACTAAAGCCATGCAAGGGGTTAACTTCATTCTTTTATTTTGTCCTTGAGATCTCTGATGTGTACCCTGGGTAAACTGTCCCTGCATTAGGCAATGCCCAGAATATGACCTCATTCTCTGGGGACTGCCCTCTTTTACAGAGTAGGCCTGGCAAATGAAATCTGCCTTGCACATTCTTCCTTCCTAGTCAAAATTAATTGGAGTGGTGTACTCATCTGACCTAAACAGGTGACTCATTCTCCCCTTGGGGAGTATAGACTCAGGATTGAGACTATTGCTAATTTTTGGAGCTCCCTTAAACAGAGAACACATACATTTGGTAGGTAAGGCATGGCTATATTTGGTTAGGACACAAAGAAGCAAAACAAGAGAGGAGTTAGACACAGCCTCCAACATGCATCTCCTTTCTCACCAACATCGAGCTGCAGAACTGGAATCCAGCAGCAGCAGATGAACCCCCAGCCCCCGTGTGTGCTATGCCACGTGCCTTGAGTGGTGCTTGCAGGCAAGGAAGAGCA